>JABXJD010000053.1:390000-552500 GCA_013375575.1 Percina caprodes
ATTATTATTATTATTATTAGCATTACGTTTTGAAAATTTTATATTTCTTTTTTAGTAGTTTCATCTTGCGGTTTTAGAGCATTTTATTTTATTTATTTTTATTTATTTATTTTTTATTTTTTTTGCGTTAAATTATTAAAAAAGAAAAGTGATTTCTTTTTAACTAATCCACACAATCAGCCCTCTGCCTTTGTGTTCCCTCCTCCCCCCTCAACACGGACTGTCACGCGGCAGTAGCATGGGGAAGCCTGTGGGCGGAGACTGTGACCTATTTTTTACCAATAGGAGGCCAGGAGAGGCAGCGAGTGACCTAGATTCAGCCAATCGCGACGCAGCAGGGTCGCCGGTAGGCAACAGACGGCACGTGCCGGGGCCATGTGCTTCTTCAGAGCGCGAGAGGCAGATAGGGACATTTAACAGGGAGAAAAACAGGCCAACCGTGGCTGGGCCACCATTTTTATAGGGTTAAACACAATTGAACCACTTTCAATGTGATTATTTAAATACTTTATAGTATAGTGTTGCTGTGTGCGTAAAAACAACCAAAAAAAACCTTTATAAATCGTTTTTCAGCTTACACTCCTGACAAAACACATCATGGAGGTTATATCTCTTCCGTAGCTGCCTGTATTATTACCATAAAGCCAAATGTCAGCGCTATAATGTGGCTGTGTACCTCGCCCACACGCGACACCTGATGCACGTGTTCGCTTTGTTTGAGTTGGTTATTCTGATTCTTCAAATCCTGTCACGTTGTGGGTTCAAATATTCACATTTTGCCACATTTCTCAGATAAGACAGATAAGACAGAAGCAACATCCTGACGGGACCGTAGGGCTGTTT
Source organism: Percina caprodes (assembly GCA_013375575.1). Taxonomy (NCBI): domain Eukaryota; kingdom Metazoa; phylum Chordata; class Actinopteri; order Perciformes; family Percidae; genus Percina; species Percina caprodes. The sequence goes on from JABXJD010000053.1 coordinate 390,844, forward strand.
TTAAGTGAGCGGTCAGCGCCGTCGGGTCCGCCTCCCTGTTTCAATGACAGCGTGAGAGAAGAAGAGAGGGGCGGGAAGGAGCTCGGCTCAGGGGGCGCGAGTTCCCAGCCGCTGTCCGCCATTGGCTCAAACTGCTGGGAGGTGTTGTGTTTTATGCAAATGCGCGTCGCGTTCACGTACAACCGGAGAAAAAAATCAATACATGGTGGTAAAGGAAAACCTACCAAACATGTTGGGTTCACTCAGCGAGAACATTGGTTTTTTCTCACGTTAACTACTGTAGGCTTAATGCTCTTAGTGACGTAAACAAAAATGTCTTTCTCTGTTGCGCTGAAAATTAGACTATAAAAATATTGTATAATTAATAATATTATATAAAACATATTGTATACTATTGTATTAACAGTGTTTTATAGAGTATCAACTAATTGTTTTGACTAAGTTAGGGATAATATATATTAATATATATTATATAAAACATATTGTATACTATTGTATTAACAGTGTTTTATAGAGTATCAACTAATTGTTTTGACTAAGTTAGGGATAATATATATTAATATATAATATTATATAAAACATATTGTATACTATTGTATTAACAGTGTTTTATAGAGTGTCAACTAATTGTTTTGATTAAGTTAGGGATAATATATATTAAATTAAAGTAGCCTACAGTGTGAATATAAGTTGCCAAAATCCAAATAATCCAAAATGTTTAAAATTAGTTTTCCTACTTTCTTAAATTTCAGTTGGAATCATAATTGTAAAAAAAAAAGCAACACAACAAACTCTATTTTAAAAATCTTATTTTTGAATGTGTTTACCTAAATTTGACTTGAAATGGTATTGTCACACATGGAAAGCTCAGATTTTCCAGCTTTCCCATGCATCCGTGAACGCAGAAGGAGTCACCAAGGGTGGGGGGGGGGTCAGTGAGGGGAGGGGCGTGGTCTGTGTATGCAAATGATCCACGCCCCCCCGGGCGCCTTTCCCCCGTGAGCGGTGACGTCACAAGAGCAGCCCGTGTTGGTTCCAGCTGACTGGCAGGAGAGAGAGAGAATCAGAAAGAACGACGAAAATAGAGAGAAGTGTGTGTGTGTGTGAGTGTGTGTGAGTGTGTGTGTGAGTGAGAGAGAGAAAGGGAGGGAGAGAGAGAGGGGGAGAGAGGGAGGAAAATAAGAGCCATCAGTCTCATCTATCTGACTCTCATACTACTGGATATTATTATTTTTTTGTGGGGGGGAACTCTTTATTTCCTTCATCTTATATTTTCCTCTCATATTAAATCACAAGTTGTTGTTTTTTTCTATCTTGGAGACTGTTTCGCATCGAGTTCTGTTTCTAATCCTCTTTCTCTACACACACTGCATGGGACTATACAACCATCCGCGATTCAATCTGCTTTCAGCCTATTTATATTTGCTTTTTGCCCCTTGGACTGAAGAATCTCCGATCGATCAAGCAACTAGACCCGAGCGTGAGTTGCGTGACCGTTTTTTAACGGGGCTTCTTCCCTCGCCGCGAGCTCCAGGATACAGCCTGTCTTTCTATGTGCGTTTTATTAGTGCAGATCTTAGTTAGTTTAAAGAGGTGACAGCAACTCGTGAAGGCTCAGCCAGTCCGAGAGGATGCATTAGAATCGGTAAGCATGGTGCCATTTTGAAGATAAGTCCCCCTTCTTTTTTTTTTTCTTTTTCTTTTTTTTTGTACACATTTTCTTCATGGGACGGCCAGACAAGCTGGACATCAGGTGGAGATTTTGAAGCGTCACCTGTCCGCGCACCTTTTGACGGCGCGCCTGTCAATTAGTGCCACTAATTGGATTATTTTGATCATCTTGAACTTCCAGTCTGCAGGTTTCTCTTCTCCACCTCCTCGCCTCCCACCTCTTCCTCCCCTGAAGTTATGTCCAGGCCTCTCACTCAGCTCTTACCTCCGGATCTTCCTGCTGGGGCCACCAGCCCCCAATTTGGGGCCAGCAACCCGGCTGGAAGTGCCCCCCAAGGTGGACATCTGACCTCCATGACCAACCTGAAGACCCTGCTTCAGTTGCCAATCAAGGCCGACCAGAGAGGCCCCAAGGACTGCTGCGAGATGAAAGGTGTGTGTGTGTTTGTGTGTGTGTGTGTGTGTGTGTGTGTGTGTGTGTGTGTGTGTGTGTGTGTGTGTGTGTGTGTGTGTGTGTGTGTGTGTGTGTAGCGAAAGGGATCCTATAGGTGACAAATGTCTTAAAGGGACAGTAAGAAAAACAGGTCCAACAAGTCATTGCAGGGACATCATAGAGAAATGCACTTTTAATGTACAAGGAACTTTGATACATCTTTAATTTGCCTGTGCCGGTGTTTGAGTGCTAAATTATGGTGAATTGTATTATAGGAGATTCATAATAATCCATGTTAGTTGTAATAATACGCATTAAGGCATAAACCTAACTATACATTCAACTTAGAGACATTTGAAGCCACTGCATAAATATTATAGGACTATTTCAGTGATATAATAAGACATAGAGCTAAAACTAAATCTAATTGATTAATTAATTAGTCAATAGACCCATGTCCACTGCGCAAAAGGTCTGGCTCCACCACAGGAGTCTGGGTTGTTTGCATTTCCTTAAAGTGCTCATATTATGCTCATTTTCAGGTTCATGATTGTATTCAGAGGTTGTTCCAGACTAGGTGTACATGGTTTATTTATTTTTCCAAAAACACCACATGTTTGTTGTACTGCACATTGCTGCAGCTCCTCTTTTTACCCTGTGTGTTGAGCTCTCTGTTTTAGCTACAGAGTGAGGCATATCACTCTCTTGCATCGTTGTTGGAAGTCATACTTGTGCACTAGCTAAGTAAGGACTACTAGCCAGTCAGGAGCAGAGTACGAGGGCGTGCCATGCTAGCAGCTAGGCGAGCATTATAACGTGTGTTACAAAGGAAGTAAAGGCCGGACTACAATAGAGCTGTTTGGAGCAGGTTGTGAACAGTGTTTTCTGTTGGAGATGGTAAGTCCCTTTTGGGGGGGGGGGAGACTTTGGGCTTTTTCACTTTGTAAACCTATAACGTGCACAACAAATATATATAACCCAATGAAGGAAAGGGGAGAAAGCCAAAAAGCATAATATGAACATGTTCAAATCACAATCATCTCGGGTGGCACTAAGCTCCAGACGGTGACGGTGACTCTGTAATAGTCTCAGGAAGGAGCATTTGCACCCCCGCTAAAGAAAACGCCACATCCAATATTAAGTTACAAGTTCACACAATACAGTACCGTGAGCTATTTGTCCCTTTTGTCCTGTGTTGTCCTCCCGGTCAAAAATGGACAAAAATGTGACATTTCCACCTTACTACCACTAGTTTTACACTACTTTTTGGAATTCATGGTCAATAACCCTCATTTAAATAGAATTATACCTAATATTTGACTTAAAAAGCAGAAATTATGAATTAAGATCAGAGGAACGTACAGATGAGTTTAGTCAGGAATGAAAGTGATCAGTTGTATTTGCAAAGAGCGTTGAATGGAATCCAATCCATTTTTTTGTGGTAATTTGGTTAAAAAGAAACCCATATTTCAGATATAGACATTATTTAAAGGGGTTAAATTTGACCCGAGGACAACAGGAGGGTTAAAGTAGCTGGATACATGGTCACACCTCATGTACTGCTACCAGTGTATCGCCGTGTGTACTTCGTCCACAGCAAATCCCCCCAATCAGTCCAAAAACGTCCCAGTTAGAGAGGAAATGCCGTGAACATATTCTTTGTAAATCTTTGCAATCATTTCCAGAAAGAACCGAGCAGCCCGGCCTTGTTCCACTATCCAAATTCTCATCAGAATTTGCCAGTTTCAGCATGTGCTAGCTCGGAGTTTGAAATGGCAACACACAGAGAGCGGTAGGTGCATGAGCCACGTGCGCAACGTCATGCAGTTATCCTGATAATGTACTTCAGTTGATCCAGACTACTCGATCACAGAACATTTTTCAACTAAAAAGGCCAGAAAGTCTTTGGTTGAAGGTTCTCAAATGCGATTATTTTTGCTGCGTCGCCAAATCTGATATAATGAATCTGAATACATTTGGTTGTAGGACTGTCGGTTGGATAAAACAAGCGACGTGAGTTTATAATCTCGATTTTTCAATATTATTTTGACATTTTAATCAAGAAGACAAATGGCGAATGCATCGATAATCAAAATAAGCATTAGTTGTGGAAACAAACAATAAGAAGTGTTCATTAGAGAGCCTTTACTCGATATAAGTCTTTGCAGAAATACCACAGGGATATTACAGTGATTAGTCATTGCTGCTTGTGTGTGTTTGTGTGTGACTGAGTGGGTGTGATTGTAAAAGACAGGCTTTGCTTATCCAACACACTCACACACTCTGTTTTCACCTCAGCCTCCCTCCTTCTGGCCCGCTGGGTTTTTATATTAAACGCTTCCTTTTCGCATTTGGTGGTGAAATGAAATGATCATGAGGAGGAGGAGTAGGAGGAAAAAAAAGAGGGTTTGAATAAAGAAGCACGATCTGGAGTGGATGCCATCAAAATCAAAAAAAAGCAGCGACAGCGGCGGTGGCGTTGTGATTCTCTGCTGTTTAAATAAAGGTTATTGAGTAGGATTGAATGGTTTCCCATCCACCAGCTGCCATGACAAATATTAACCAGGCTGCCTCTCCTTGCTCTCTCTCGCTGTGTGGATATTCATAATACCCAGTCAGCTGCTCACACACACACACACACACACACACACACACACACACACACACACACACACACACACACACACACACACTGGTTTTGTTGGGCTTGTGAGGACACGTACATTTATTCCCTTCTGGATTGCTCTGTAGTCACTGTGAGGATTGTTTTGTGTTCATTTTTTAAATTTATTAATAGCCTGATAGAGTAGGACATGTTATTGGAGTATATTTTTGTATTATTTAGGCCTAAAATTGTCGGTTTAGTTTATTTTATTGGATTGTGCACTTGTCTATAAAGACTTGACAAGCCTAGGCCTTTTCTGATCCTTTTTTAAACGTGTGTGTGTGTGTGTGTGTGTGTGTGTGTGTGTTTTTCCTCCTTTTTGTTATTCATACATTTGTGTTATTCATTCTGTTTTTGTTAAATCGTTCGAATTACAGATAAAGATTGAGATAATGATGTCCTCAAATGTCCTTGCTAGCAGAATGGAGTGTCAAGACTCAGCCCTCACAAGTATTGTTAGAACAACACACACACACACACAAACACACACACACACACACACACACACACACACACACACACACACACACACACACACACACACACAGGGAGAAAAAAAACAACTATCCAAATGCTCCCTGCTGGTTGGCGGCCCCTGGTGGATCTGTGGTGTAACTGCAGCTCATTTTGGTTCCTTTGCATGATGAGGTGGAGAAGGAGGAGGAGGAGGAGGAGGAGGAGATGATGGTGAGCGCAGCTGACAGCCTCTCTATGGAGTCAGTAAGCAGCTCTGGCTAAAGCCTCATTGTCAGCTCCCATAGAGTGCACACTATCCTAATGATAGGTGATGCATTCTGGGGCGTGTTAAAAAGGAAAGGATGTTGTCGTTGTGTGATGTTTTTTGGCTTTCTCGATGCCATTTGCCTTCGTCGATGTTCCGCTCCTTCGCTCTCCTGGATAGCTTTGTTTTCCGCCTTCACAAACACCCACTCTATCCATCGCATCTCATCCTCTCTTTCTGTCGTTCTCTCACATGTCTTTGAGTTTTTCCCCCCTCTCACACTATCCTGTCTTGCTCGCCTTCTTCATCACATCTCTACCTCAGTCCCTCTGCTGATTTACATTTTTCTCAGGCTTTGTCTCCTCCTCCTTCTCATCTTTTACAGTTTATATCTCGGTCTCCATCTAATTCCCCTCCTGCTCCTCTTTTTATTCTATCTTCCTGCTTCTCTTTCCTCTTTTTATTCATTCCTCCTGCTGCTCTTAAAGGGATTTCCTCATTTCTCTTCAAGTCGCTTTTATATCATCATTTTGCTCTCCTTTCCTTTCTATGGAGCCAGCAGGTGTGTTTTTAATTTGTGGGTAAGATTTACTCTTGGGGTCTTTCAAATTTCTCAGAGAGAAGATATACTCTTAAATCACGTTATTTGTGCTCTTAAGTTACTGTCACATCACTGTAGCAGGAGGAAGTTACAGGTTGTTGTAGCTTCATTAACAGCTGTGTTTTGTATTGAAGTACGCACAATCACTAAATTATTCCTTCCTGTTTTTGCATTTTCCTTGTCGCCTCAAGAATGTTTTCTACAGTTGGGATGCAGTGTTGCTGACTTTAGCTGCAGAGCACAATAAGGAGTGAAATCCGTCAGGACAATCTACATTAGTTGCTTGGGTTTAATGCAGTTTTGTTTGGACGGAGCGACGTGGATTGGCTCTGCTTTGGTTTGAGTTCTGCCTGTGTATTGGTGTCTTTTCCTTAAATAATATATATTTTGAAATGTCAACAATATTAACAACAGTTTTTAAAATATTGATGTCATAGTATGAATTACTCAGCCCTGTAATTATCTTTACTTTTTCCTGGTACTATAAATGCATTTGGATGTGCATTTTTGAATTTGCGCCCAAAACATGAAAAAAAAAACCCGACAGTTTCGGAAAAAACCTACATCCTTTTCTTCTGTAGAGGTCGAATGGCACCTGACTGCAGAATAAGCCCCACCAGCTGATTATCTCAATAACCAAACTCCCAATATACCCATAACAACAGTAGACAGAAACAGACAATAAATAGTATTTTCTTTTGCTGATTTTCTGTTGAGTAATATGTATCTATAACATTTAAATGGAAACCCAGCCCATGCACCTCTTTGAAAGGCCTCAACCAACCAGCCATGACCAACATCATTTAAACAGTTATATTAACATTATAAAAATATTCAGATCTAACTGTTATTTCTGTAGGTTGACTTACAACACCTATGTACAACGTGCATTTTCAAAGGGATGACATGTTTTTAAATCAATTTAATACTTTGGATTGTTCCTTTATTCCTATATTTTCGGTTTGTTTGTGTGTTTTGAGGATTACGGAAAAACTACTGTCCCGATTTTCTTGAAACGTGGTTCAAGGGTGTACACAGCGTGAGCCAAAAACCCATTCAATTTGGAGCGGATCCGAATCACGGGGATACACAAATAATTCTTCACCTTTGTTACCACTGCGAGGGCAATTGTACTGAATTTGTGTGTTGTCGAATAATCGGAAAAATGTATTCCCGATCGTATTTAATGTCTCACGTGATCCTTTTTTTAACTTTGTTGTCTCGCAAACACTAGAGACAGCTAACGGGCTGTTTAAATGTTGTCATAACTTAGAATTCCCCATGGGGGTGTCCTGAACAAACCCGCCATGTTTGAATAGTTTGTCCAGCCTTGTTTTTGTTGTTGTTGCCTCCAGCTTCTTTTGAAACTAATTTGCCTTCTGGCGGTGGCAACATGCTGAGACTCAAAAACAACACACCTTTGACGTTCTGTGTGTGTGTGGTGTTAGGTCACGGCAGTTTCCTGCCATGACGACCAGCCACGGCTCGCCTCACGCATGAGGCGGTACAAATCTGCAATGGAAAAAGGAGGACGGGGCACCGCGGTCGAGGCGAGTCGAAGCGAGTCGTGCAGGTACCATTAATGGAAAAACGCTAACAGTGACGCCAATAGTCCCGACCCAGAGTGTCAAAAAATGGCGCCAAGATCCCTGACCAAGCGTCAATAAAAAAATGGCTAAGGCGCCTGACAAAGTGTTGCTTTTTGATACGATGGTAGTGAGAATGTGTGTTGTTAATGTTGCCAAAGGTCTCCTTTTGCTGCTGTTGAGACTGAAACACAATCTAACAATCACAAACTAAAGCGAGGTCAGAAGTGTCTTCAAATGTCTCTGGTTTAGGGGCTCTCAAACGCCAGAGCAGGGGGAATGCGAGGTGTAAATGTAGCAAAAGATATTAGTTTTTTAACCAAAACGTAGCAATGTAAATGTAGCCTATAGCTTTTCAACACATAAACAAACGGAAGTTGAAAGAACAACATTCCAACTCGGGCAATGGGACCGTCCAAGGAGCATGTGAATGCACCGTTGGCCTTGGCGGAGGTCTGCAGTCTCCGAGTGCCATTCTACTTACCACTGTTTTCTGTGTGTTCTGTCTTTCTTTCAGTAGATAGACCTTTTGAGTTTGGTATTAAACAGACAGTCTTTTAAGATAAACTGGCAGCCAGATGAGGAAGATAATGATGATAGCAGAGAGATTATGTTGGCCTTGAATCTCTTCTCTATTTCTCCCTCCCTCCATCCCTTCTCTGCTGTTCTCACGTTGTAATCTCCAGTGTTTTTATGTTCTTTAATCCCTTTTAAATTTAAATTTCCGGCCTTCCCTCAGCCTCTCTTTCTCGCTTGTTCGCTCTTTCTCATTCCTCTCTCTTGCTCTGTCCTCCCCACCCTGGTTAAATATGCTCTTTTATTACTCTTTTATTGGGCTTTGTTATTCAGTGTGCCATTTATTTAATTTTGAAGGCATGATTCTGTATGAATATTATCAAAGGATCAGGGTTCAAAACACTTTGAGAATTCATTCCATGTGTTGCAATTAGGTTTGGTTCTTGGTTCACTTGCGGGATTTTTTTATTTATTGAGTCTGGTGATGCTTTATTGATGTCTATATCTATCTTTCCATCAGACCCCCTCCCTCTGTGGGAGGTCAGAGTGCAGGGTCAGTCAAGTCAAATTTATTTATAGATGCTTTTAATGATTGCAACTAAGTGCCTCACACAATGGAAGGACACAAAAATAAAACCCTCAGCTGGTGTTCATCAAACAACAATGCAGCAAATGGAGCTGATTGTTGTTTGTCTTTTAAAACTGTTTTCTGACATAGATAAATGTACATAAATGCAAGATCTGGATCAACTCTGAAAGAAAGTGTTTCAAAAGCTATATGTCCATTAAATATCAGCCTGAAATTAGTTTTTTTTTTTTTTAAATAACAAATAACCAGAACAAGGGTGAGGTCCAAGAAAGGAGCCAGAGCGTGTTGAACCCAAATGTCCATTTTGTGCCTTGCCGTGCCGTGAGTTGTGCCGTCCCTGCTACTTGAAAACAAAGAAGATGGCTGCTGCTAGCGAACAGCTGCCTTTCTAATCGGCATTGGCCGCGACTCTGGAAAACTTGAAGTTACGCACTGAAGTCATTCTTAAAAAAGTAAGATGTGTTATGGAGTTTTGCCAACTGGATACATAAGTTTAATATATCAGCTAGCGTTGCTCTGGTTGGTTGTAGCGCTGTCCTATTGCGTGCAGAGGGAGTTTGAAAAGTCAGCAAACTGACTTAGTAATGCCAGTGACACAGCAAAATCTAAAGACCAGGCCAAGTGAGGCTGTATTAGCAAACCCTCTGACTGTATCAAATTCAGCACGTTAGCGTTAAATAGAACATAGCTTACATAGACAACAATAGGCATGGGTATGTGCATCACATGTTGCCTGTGTTTGTGTGTGTTACCCTCAGTGGATCAAACCTGTGACCATCTGGCTACCAGACTCTTTCTTCCAGCTCTAGTACAAAGTGTGTAAATGAATATTTTGAATTCATCATTTTGTGGCCACAATTGTATCAGTTTTTTGATTTTTTTTTTGTAAATGGGAATTGAAATTAGCAAAGTATAATTTGGGGTTCCCCAATGTAAGTCGAGTGCAGATTTGATTCGCGCATGCGTCACTTTGTGACAAGTAGCCTACAAGATGCTAACGAGAGACTTCTGTAATGTCAGTACATAAAAAATGGACCTACTTAACCAAGTTCATTCACTGTTGGCTACAAGCTAGCAATCAAACGCAACAAGGTTGTTAGTTGAATGACGTTTTGAGCTAACGTTACTAATCATACAACCAGATAAATAAAATATTTTTGAAATGACTGCTAGCTTAGCTACAAGTTAGCAATCAAACACAACAAAGGCTGTCACCTGAATGGCGTTTTGAGCTAACGTTAGCTATCAAACAATCATAGATAGCTAAAACGATTTTGAAATGATTTTCATCTTCTGTTATTGTTTTGTAATGAGAAAGGTTTATTATTTAATGGATTTCACAAATTTCAGTATGACACGTTACGTGGTAAACCATCTGAGCATGCGCAACTAAAATCTGCTCTCAATTTACATTGGATAATGACACTACTCACACAGGGATTTACCTTGCACGGCAACTGGATTATCGCGATATCACAAGATCACGCGAGAATCCAACATAATGCGTCAGTGCATATCACACGAAATTTCATTTTGTCACGCTTATGAATGTATACAAATTGTCAGGCTTCAAGTTATGCGTTTGTGTCCAGACAGCAGCGAACCGAACCAATCAGCCTCCCTGACTGTTTGTTCAAAACAATGGCGGACATAACAGGCAGACGGTTCATCTAGAGACCTGCCAGATACTTTTTTGAAAATGCCTGCACATTTCCAAACAGTTTCCAATCATAGCTTCTCAGATGGTTCCATGTTAACAAACCATCTGGCGCGTCAGGTTACACATGGATAGCTTCGCTGCTTTAGTTTATCATATATAGTAATATTCAAACGAGCCATTTTTAAAGATAGAATCATGCTCTTATAATGGTACGACACTATTTCCAAAGTGGACACAGTGTGTTGGGAACGTAAGACTGCATTAGTTTGAAAGTGTTTTATGCAGAGTCAGTAAATCACCGCAACATTAAGCTGAAGGCAGTTTGATTACAGTAAACAAAGACATTCAGTCTCATGCTGTTTCACAGCAAAATACTGAATATTTTCACTCCCCGATGGTCAAACTCCTTCTTTCTAGCTGCATAATTTCAGCTGTTATCATCTCTCATCTTTCCTTTCACACGCAAACACAGAGATGAGGAAGAGGTTTAATCACTGTCTTTGGATGGGATTGTTTTTTTTCTTTCACCAAGATGACATTCAGTACTTCTCCTTTTCTCCAGACAAAGACAAGCCTGTGGACTCCGATGAAGACTCACAGCCGCAGGGTGTCAATAGCGCAGGCCCCGGAGGGCCCGCTGGGGTCGGAGGGGCACCTGGGCCCGGCGTGTTGCGGCCCAACTCAGCGTTCCTGGGTCCACTGCTGTGGGAGAGGACCCTGCCGTGTGACGGCGGCTTGTTCCAGCTGCAGTACATGGACCTGGAGGAGTTTCTGACTGAAAATGGAATGGGGATGCACGGTAACGGGCCCAGCTCCACCAGCGCCCAGATCCCTTCCCAGGTAAGACTGATGAGAGACCAAAACTGAAGCTGTAAAAACTACACTTCAACCTCACCAAGCTGGACACTGTGTAGCAGTTCGCCCTTTCACCACACTCACCTCCATTAAGATGGGTAACAAGGAGAAGTTAAAAGCACAATAATAATTCCCTTGCTGAATGTGTTTTTGTCTGAATCCTCAGTGCAGTTCAGTGAGCTAACTAGCTACTGTGTCAGCCAACTAGCTAGCTAATGACATTGTTTAATTTAGCACCAAACTTATTGAACTCACTTAGGCTTAAGTTCTTTCTGTGGTTAAAGTTGTGGTGTAGGCTAGCCACCGTACAGAAATCAAAAGCATTGTATCTAGTAACAAAACAAGTCTCCCATCTAGCCGCTAAAAAAACATTTGAGAGTAGCTTGCTAGTTTTTTTGCTAGCTAGCAGGTCCTAGCAGGTTAGCTTGCTCTCTCTCTTGTTAGTTAATTAGCTTAGAGTGTTAGTAACCACGTTTTACAAGGCAGCTACATTTAAATAAAATGCAATATTAACACCAATAACCGACTCAGCTAATTTACATAAATATATGACATTGACACAATAAAATAGTCCATTTATGAAGTGTAGAAGGTAAGACATAAGGGCTCGGAATAGAGCTCAATAGTGTGGTTCTGCGAGTGAAAATCCCATTTATTTTCTCTATAAGGATTTTGATCATCAGCCATAATGTCTAAACCATTCAAGGTAGACTTCCCACGAGCTACAAGATTGTGAAATGATGGTTGGCTTCTTTAGAAGTATGAAATCCAGATTGTTTTAGGAAAAATGTTTTATCACAATGTTGTGGAGAATACTACCCACACTCCTAAGCAGAACAGACCTCTCTGATTGGTGGAGATATTACCGGTAAACCCGTGAGCAGCTATAGCAAACTTCATCAGCTGAACTCTCTGATTGTTTATGTACAGTCTTGTACCTTTGCCCTTTTTGCCCTTTTTTGCCCTTTTTTGCCGTTTTTTGCGCTAAATCAAATGTTTCACGGTCACGACAACAGGCTTAAATCTTATAAGCATTTAATGAGACAATGGAGCCGTTGAACGGGGAAAATCACTTCCAGAACTGGAGCCATTCAAAAAGTGGGCGGTCACTGTAAAGCTCTGTAATAAAAATGTAAAGAAATAAAATATGTAAACAGTACATGATGTTTTCCCACTATCTCATTCACTGTAATTTGCTAGAAGATCCATTTGGATTTTGATCTACTGGAACTGAATGAGACCAGATTTCATGCTGTTGTCTTTGTCAGCGTCGTGATATAGACGGATGATCGTCTCACATCTTGGAAAGAAAGTTGTTTATTTTAAATGTCCTGTCCTCCCAGAGCTCCCAGTCGGCGGTGCCCAACCAGAGCTCCCAGTGCCCTCCCAGCTCTCCTCCGCCCTGCTCTTCCTCTTCCTCCTCCTCCATGTCTTCTTCGTCCTCCTCTTCCTCGCTGCTGGGACTGGAGACCGTCCAGCCACAACCACCGCCGCCACTGCCACTTCAGCAGCAGGCGCAAGGCATCATGGGAGGACCTGAGTGTCTACATGGTGAGAAAAGTAGTTCATTTGGTCGGGGGGGGGGGCTGTCAGGCTGTTTTGTTCCATTTTGACCCATTAAGATGGAGATTTTAAAGAAAGTTTGACAATTTAATACATGATCACTTTATGAGTCACTCCAAAGACCTTTAAACAGAAGGAGGTGATAACATATTCACATTTTATAGAATTAAAACAACTTTCTAGTCAGAAATTAGAAAACCTTTCTTATTGTATCCTGAGAAGTCGACAGCGAGATTAATATTGACGTCTTGCGTGAGAAGGCAGCATCTCTGCACCAGCTAATTCTTTCAGACATACAGTTTTTGAAGTTGCACATGCAAGGGCTTTAATGTGATCTGGAACTAATGAGGACACAGAGTCATGATACATTACATTAACTAACCCAACTAACTCCTTCAACAATAACCAGAGAAGGCTTTTGTCTAATTATATACTGTGTGATGAATGGCTGACAGGTTTTTCTCCAGCTCCACTCCAGTTTCACCCATTATATATTCATAATTTATTGTTTCCCCTCTCTGCTGCTTTTGATGTGAAACCAAACTGCAGGAACATCAGTAGAGCTTTTCTCTCTCGTCTTTCAGACAACTTCCAATTCTGGCTTATTGAAACCCCAAAGCCATTCTCTATAATGCTGACGGTCATGTCTTTTAATCCTGCGAGCCATTGAATGGATCACAGATCATTTCATGATGATTTATTGACGACAGATTGCCACATGTGTTGTTCAGCGGCTGTATAGACATTTAAAGGATGAGATGAGTGATGGAGTGTGTAAAAGACTGTGTTCACACTGGTTTATCAGATTTTAGAGAAGCAGAACTCTGATGCCACTTTAATGCAGGTATATGGCATATGTATACCAGTGCTGGGTAAAAATAATCGATTCTCCAATTAAAATTGTGCCGCTGTGTTGAGGACCAAACCTCCACGTGTGGATGCGCTCTCCATCGACGGAGTTGCTCGGGCGCCCTATATGCTTCTTTTTTTTTTTTTTTAACGTACAAACTTTATTCCTTATTCGTCACATACATACAGTACTGTATGTAGTGAAATTGTATTACTGCATTTAACCCATCCTGAGTATTAGCAGAAGTGGACAGCTATACATACAGCGTCGGGGGAGCAACTTGGGGTTCACTGTCTTGCTCAGGGACTCTTTGACCAGAGAAGCCTGGGATTGATCCACCGGGGGGGGCGACCACTCTACCTCTAAGCCACAAGCCACTTACAATGTGGATGAGCTGATTTGACCCCCATTTTTGGGGATTTGGGGGTTATTTGCTTATTGCTTTCCCTTTATTAAGTAGTGACAGTGGAAAGACATGACCAGGACTCAGCCAACATGGGGCGAACGCTCCATGGGGGATAAATTGGGGGGTGGCAGTAGCTCAGTCCGTAGGGAGTTGGGTTGGGAACCGGAGGGTCACTGGTTCAAGTCCCCATATGGATCAAAAAATACAGAGTGTGGATTGGTGGCTGGAGAGATGCCACTTCACCTCCTGGGCACTGCCAGGTGCTCTTGAGCAAGGCACCATACCCCCCACCCGCTCAGGGCGCTGGTTCAGCTGGCAGCCCACTCACTCTGAGATCTCTCCATTAGCGCATGTATAGGTGCTGAGCATGTGTGTGTATTTCAGGCCTGTGTGTGATTTACTAACAAAGTGTGTACGCAGAGTGTAAATTGTAATTTCCCCACTGGGGATAAATAAACAAATTAAATGTAATTGTTAATAGATTTTTATGATTTTGTTTGTAATGCACCATGTCTAAATTCTTAATGTAGGTCTTAATAACATGGTGCATTACAAAAAAAATCATAAAAATCTAAGGGTTGCTTATTGCTTGTACAATTTACAGCATAACTTCTTTGAGAATCTATTTTACATCCAAGCAAAATTGATAATGCACCTGGAATTTCCCTTACCTAATTGATATCAAATTTAATTGGAAATGTAATCAAATCTGGTTTGTGAATCAAAATCAAATTCCATCCATCCATCTTCGACCGCTTATCCGGTTTCGGGTCGCGGGGGGAGCTGCTCCAGTAGGGGATCAGATTGATTTGGGAAATAATTGCCGATAACCTAATATTTATTTTATACAGTACATACAGAAAATAGCAAGGACCACTAGCCAGGTTGCAGGTTTACCACGCTAAAACTGCACCATGGCCGGGGAGAAGCGATTTATTTTCTTTCCTTGCTGTCGTTCTGTAGGCTGCCAGCATTAGGTGGAGTTAAACCTGCATTAATTGATTTTTCTTTTGGCCACTTAGGGTCAAACTGTGAACACAACATTGACTAAGAAAAGTAGTGAATATGTTTGCAAACAGCTATTTGTACAACGTTAGCATTCATTTGGAGTCATGTTTCTGACTGTCATTGCCCGATGTGAGTCAAGTGCAGATTTGAGTTGCGCATGCGTCATTTTGCAACAAGTAGCATATATGATGCTAACAAGAGACTTCTGTAATGTCAATACAGTAAAAATTGACCTATTAACAAAGTTGGTTCACTGCTGTCTACAAGTTAGCATCAAACACAACAAAGGCTGTCAGCTGAATGGTGTTTTCAGCTAACGTTAGCAGTCAAACATTCATAGATAGCTCAAACGTTTTTGAAATGATTCCCATCTTCTGTTATTGTTTATAATGAGAAAAGTTTATTATTTCACAAATTTCAGTATGACAATTATGTTGTAAACCGTTTAAATGTAAGTCCGTTTGGTTGTGGTTGCTTGTTTCAGCGGTTCGTTGAAGCACTTCATATTTTAAGAAGTTAATTTTAAGTCAACCAGCCGCTGGTTCCCTGAACGGGCCACTTCTGTGGGTCTGCTTTTATCATGTAGTGATAATCAACTTCATGTGTTTTTTCTGTGTTGTGAACATTGTCTTCTCATTATGAGTCATACACAATGAGAGAGGAGATGTGTCACTGTGAGCTGCAGAGAAAGTTGAAGAAAAAAATAAAAGTAGCAAAAAAAAAATTGGAAAATGAGACACAGACGGAACAGAGATGCATGAAAAGAAGCAGCAGAGCTACAGTGGAGCGAATGCCACTTTATACTGCTGTGAGGCTCTGAGCGTGTGTGTGTGTGTGTGTGTGTGTGTGTGTGTGTGTGTGTGTGTGTGTGTCCTCTTTATTCTGAATTATAAACACGTGACTGGGCTGAGCATGATGCATTCAGCCAGAAATCCCTCAGGTCGCTGGAGCTGAAGTGTTACTACTGAGCTACAGAGAGAGAGATTCAACCAGAGAATAGATGGAGAATATATACAAACAACAACAATATAATATAAATGATCTGAGCCACGTTTGGTTTGATTTGAATTTATTCAGGGCAAAATAGAGCTCAGAGGGAGAACACGCAGCTGTGGTTTTATAAGGTTAGTTTTTTACATTTACATCTGCGAGGATTCAAACTGAACGCTGCATAGATTAGACAGCTGTGGTGGAGCTTGACACAAATATTCCCCCAAATAATGTTGGTTTTCCTTTTCTTTCTGCTTTTCCTTACCTCACAAAACCAGGATCAAGATTTTAGCGAAACTTTGATGTCATTTGCAGTCTCTCAAAACTCCCAATATAGCTTGTCATTGTCACCAGATTTTAAATTTAATATACTCGGGTTTCATACTGTAATCCAGAATGGTTTCAACCCATTTTCACCTGGATTTTATTTTATCCCCATACATCCGCCACACAAGAAAAACAGAAAATGCTAATAAACCATGTCTCTCAAGAATGTGATGTACTGTAAATGCTGCAAGTGGTATTTTAAGAAACCCAGATGTAATAATATTAGTAAAGAGTCCTGTTTTTTATCAGTTTGTTCTACTGATAAACCAGTATTTAAAATCATTGTTTTATCTATAAATTGACAGTATTTGATGATCAGTCATTTTGCTGGATGAGTCAGAAGACATCCAACATTTTCCGAACAGCAGAACATGTTTTCCCAGCATAAAAATCAGAAACCACATTTGTCCAATCATGTTGTAGAATAGTAAAGGACAGAATTTGTCCGTCTGCAGCCTGATCCAGTCGTTCCTACTCAATAATGATGCTCTTTAACAAAGCAAAGACACACTGAGCTTCAACCAGTGAAGCCATTTTGTCTTGTTGTTTTCCTTGCTAGAGCGGTTATTTGTTTCCCCTTTAAGAAAAAGTCCTTAAAGTAAAACACGAATCACCTCAACTTGTAGTTCAAGTCAGCTGTTATCAGGCTGCAGCTTGGACACTTCCAGGTCAGTTCTCTCAGTAACAAACCTTTCTAGTCAAAGGCAGATTTTTAAGCCTCATATTCCCTTGAGCACAGACGCATGAACTCATTGAACTGCGATGTGTTGCAGAAGGAAGCATCTGCTGCACGTATTTACCACAGCTATTACAAAGGCAGCCCTTAATGGTGATTACTTATTACACTGTAGAACAGAGAGAACACAAGAGATTCCTGCACGTAAAAAAAAAAAAAGAAAAAAAAAAGCTAAGGGCACCTGGAGAGAGAAATCCCAAATTGGAAAAAACACCCCAGAGCTAATCAGTTGTTTGTTTTGCCCTGCTCTGTCCACCAAACTGTGCAGTTTTTTAAATCGTGCTGACAGACTGACACACGAAGAGACTGACCGTGAAAGCAGAAGTGGTAACGGTTCAGTGGGAAGGACAGATAAAAAACTAACATAGTGGAACACGGGCTCCGACCCTAAGCAAACCAGCTGGCTCTTTAAACTGACATTTACATTTGACTTATTAAGATTTTAGGCCTCGTTTTCAGTTTGATCTTCAGAAGAATGGTTGTCAGATATCTCTTCGCCCTCAGGTTGTCTCAGACTTTGAACAAGCACTTTGACTTTAGTTGTCCTCTGACGTTTCCTCCAGCGCCACCAGCAGGTCAACGTTTTTACTCAATCCTGTTAAATATCTCAACATCCACTTGATTGTTTGGCACAATATTTCACACAGTCATTCATGGTTCCCAGAGGATGTATTGTAATGAATGTGGCTTTCCTGTGACCTTTCCTCTAGCGCCACCCTGAGGTTGACATTGGTGTTTTTTATTGAAATATCTCGACAACTATTAAATACATTGCTGTGAATATCCGAGCACACATTCATTATTCCCTAGAGGAAGAATTGTAAAATGAATTCCCTTTACTTTTCATCTAGGGCCTCAGCATGTACTATCTGTTTAGTGCTACTGTAATTACTGTTAGCATGTTAACACGCTAAACTACCATGTTAAACATACCAGCATTAAGCTCAGGTGTGTTATCACAGATGGCTGTAGACTCTTCATACAACAGTATTAGCCAATGAGCTGCTTTTCTACATTCATCAAAATAAATATTAATAATAATTAGGGCTGCCCCATATTAGGCAAGGCAAGGCAACTAATCTGTCATTTTGGTCTTAGTCAACTAGGTTTTATTTAGTCAGTTAATGTTTTTTTTTCATGCTAAATGACTTATTTCCAGGAAATGTATGAGTACATCTCTGGTAAACACAAGATTTAAAGTGGTGCTTTTGCATGATTCTTTGTAGAGAAACTCATATTTACACATCTTTCTATATTAAATCTTATTGTAAGTCTTACTTATTGATTAGTCGACAAAATCACGTGAGTGTAAGTCAACTGAGACCAAATAAATATATTTGATCTTTTGCATTTCTTTGTTTTCACCGCTGAGAGGAAAACTAAGTACGCGGAAAAGGTCAGCAGTCAAAATCGCTGCAGTCACTTTCTCTTGCAGATAAACAAACTGAGCACTGATTAAACCGTCCTTGGCCTTCCGAATGACATATGGTGCATGACTTCCCCAGCATTAAACCACCGAAGCCAAATACCAGCGTCTAAAAGAGGAGAGTGCAGGATGAAGCCACGCCGAGGCAGTCAGTGATTTAACATTCAGGGCTGTGATTAATCCTGGAGAGGGAAGGGTTAACCAAGACACTGACTCTGCACTCTGTAACAGTGCACAGAGAGAGAGAGAGAGAGAGGGAGCAATGCTGGAGGGGGAGAGCGACTCAAGAGTGTTCGCTTTGCACGTTTTGAAATCTCTCTCTCTCGCTCTCTCTCTCACTCTCTCTTTCTCCCTGTCTCTCACACGCTCGGGCCATGTGCGCCCTCCACGTCACGTGCCGCTGCAGAAAGCATCGGAGCGAGAGACAGCCAGCATGCAAGAGAGGGAGGGGAGGAGAGGGGCTGGGGGAGGAAAGACAGAGAGCGTGGCAGGAGGAAAGTGCAGGGAGATAAAGAGAGAGCGAGATAAGGAAACGAAACAGTGGAGATTACAGAAGGAATAAACACAGAGGACGAAGCAAAATAAAACCTTGAGCATGGCAGAAGTCAGCCAGCAAGAGAATTTAAATTGAATTTCAAAGCAGGTATATATATATATATATATATATATATATATATATATATATATATATCTATATATACTATTGAGCAAAGACACTCTAGTTAATGTCTAATAAACATACAGTGGCAGCATGCTCCTCCTCCAAAATAAAATAGTGTGGCATCGCTTCCTAATATGATTATTTGGCAGTGCCTTTCAAAACACATTTGACCTTTTTAAAAATGAGTCATACAGGATGAGCTTTTGTTTTGATCTGCTGCCTTTGTGGTTATAAAAGCAGAATACACCAGCGTGCATCAACAAACCAACGTCCTTATTTTCCACCAATGATGTGTTAATGCGCGTTTCATTTTAAGGTCATTTCCAGACTCACAATAACACTGCATTATTTTGCATTAACAAACATAATAAACAGCCAAAAAACAAATGAACACACAATTGGTTTGCAGCAACGCAGTAGCTATGCTCCCATCCACACGGCTCATGCGATAAATGCTGATGGAAACTTTATTTGCCAAATAAATAATGATTTGCGATTAAGTTTGAGGTCATTTCAAGCGATCGTGTACAAGAGCCTGTAGTATAGAGCCCGAAAGGATTTTTAAGGTCAGTAACGATACGAATATTTGATTATTTCAAAATCTGATATGCCGATATATATTTAAAAAAAAAATCCAGAACTAAACGTTACAAAATATAAACAGATTTCCCTGACATTAGTTATTTGTAGTTATTTATGAGTTCTCACTAAAATAATATGATAATAATTTTATAATTATAAATAATTTTTTTCACAACAGAATCGAGGAACATCAAAATATATTAAACTTCTGATAATTTTTTTAATGAAAATACAAAGTTAAGATATCAAATTTAAAATTCTTTGAACAAAAACACATTAATAAAATAAAAATAAAAAATAATGTTGCCAACAGAGGCGTTGCAGAGCGTCCTCTGGTGGACAAACTATGCAACGCCAATGCTAATAACATGGTTGACAGTCCATTTTTATTTTAAAAATATTCATTTATCAGAATATTTTTTTATTTTATTTTATTTTTTTTTAAATCGGTCATTATAAATTCTGATACCGATATGGGAGATGCCTAATATTGGCCCGCCGATATATCAGTCTGCACTACTGTAGTACGATAGATAGCCAGCCCTTTCTATTGACAAAATCCCTGAGTGTGTCCCGTCTATTGCGCCATACACCTGTGGCACTAGGTGCACTCTTTAGTTATGTCGCGAGATCTCACGCGCCTTATCCACTCCAGGTAGGTATGTACCTTTGCATCATCCTCGTTCGAATGGCATTGCACACGGCAATTACCTGCTTCGTGTAGTTCTACTCGAACATAGGGTCATTTTCAGCAAATATGACAGAAAATTAGTTTTATAAGGCTTACCTACTGCACCTTTAAGGTTGGGGAGATTATGATCACCGTTACAAGAAAGCAACATCCCATGTCAAAGTCAGCAGCTTTAACCACCACCCTAAGAGGTTTTGCAGTGTTGTTACGTCATTCTGCTTAAGACTTTGCTTCTTACAGAGTTATTATTTGCACAAGAGGTTGCTTGTCAGGAAAACATGACCATTATGGCATTTGAACAAACAGTATTAATACTGTTGTACGTCTAGTGAGGACAGTCTCACTCGGCACAGATCTTCTCTTTGAATTCATTATCATATTCTGTTGGAAAGTCAAAAGCTTTTTTTCAACCCAGCTGCACTAATGGGACCCCATACGGCGTTTTTCCTTCATGTATTTCAAACATATAAAAAGCAGAAAAAGCTTTGCTGTATGGTAGTAGTATTTTGTAAAGGAGAGCAGTGTGTGGAGAACAGTTAGAGCCTGGATTTATCCCCAACATGAACAAAATACTGACATTCGGATGCAGTTATACAGTAAAAAAAAAAAAAAGCTAAATCTCACACTATATGTCACGTCATGAGTCCAATGTCTCATAATTTGATCTGACTATTGGCAAAGCGGGAGCACGTGGTGACATAACAGTCAGTGTGTTGACATAAGGAACAACACTGGTGGGGTGTGTCACCTGGACTGAATTACTTTTTGTGTGTGTGTCCATTCTTGCGTACTCATATGAACGTGCACGTGCTTGGCTGTGTGTTTGTTTGTGTGTGCAGAGGCGAGTCCGAGCTTGCTGCTGGGTGTGTACAGTTCATGTGTATTGTCTGACACAAACCATGAACTGATACAAAAACCAGATGTTAAAGATTTAAACTGAGATAGAAAAATAATAATAAAGTGATCATTGTGTTCTTACAAAAAAGAAATAGTATTTAAAAAGCCTGGGGCAAATTCTACTCTGAGTAGTGCTTTTCTTGTTTTTTGTTGTTGTTTGAACACTAATGAAAAGATAATGTAATTTATATTTTAGAAATGTGTGCTTCATTAGTAAATGTTTTAAAGATCACTCTATACAAACAATAGTTTTGAAAAGATAAAGTACTAAAGTGGTCAAACTAACTTCAATTTGAAATAGATAACTATAAAAACTATATATAAAATCAATCTTAAAAATCCCAAATTACGATGCAGAAATCAGTGTTGGTGTGTGTGTGTGTGTGTGTGTGTGTGTGTGTGTGTGTGTGTGTGTGTGTGTGTGTGCGCACGTGTGCGTGCTTACATATTTATCATTTGTATTTTACATCTTCATAAATCTGTGAACATTAAATATTTTACAAGCTATTTGCCATTTTTGGGCTTCGTAAAAGTAGATCATAATCAACAGATCATTCAATAATATTAATAATCGTTAGTTGCAGCCCCCAAGGAGTGCATGTTCTTTGTATACGTCTGATTAAAGGTCCAGTTGGTGTGTTTGAGAGAGGAAGAAGCCAAACATAGCTGCCGTGTTTATGTTCCAGGGAGGGGAGCCCTCTTTATGTAACACACTTCCTATATCACATTCCCATCCACATGTGTATTGAATTCCCAGTCCATGTTTTTGTGTTTGGCACCAACAGCTGCTGGCAGAGCTCACAGTTTGTCTGCCTGTCTCCCACTCAGAGTGGACTGAACAGGAAATTAAGCGCTCTTTATCTGATAGTAAAATAGGACTGCTATGGATGCTAGCTAATAATACTGCTGCTGCTAAGACTGCTTCTGATAGTAGTGATATTATACTACTTATAATATACTGCCCCCATGTTTATATGCTGAATTGCATCTTGCAGACGTGCAGCGTTTATTTCTGAAGACGTGCACAACCTACGCCCCAAAGGAACGCAGCATACGTGTGGCAGCCATCTTACGTACGCAAACGCGTAGTTAAAAGCAAGTATAATGGCACCTTACGACTACTTTTATTAGTAATAGGGCTGTGCAATTAATCAAATTTTGAAGGGAAATTTCATAGTTCAAGGTTTTTTCACTGTTGATTAAATGTTTTTTGAAATATAAAAATAGTTGGCGATATAGTTTATATATACACTGAACTAAATTAGAAATGCAACACTTTTGTTTTTGCCCCCATTTTTCATGAGCTAAACTCAAAGATTTAAGACTTTTTCTATGTACACAAAAGGCTTATTTCTCTCAAATATTGTTCACAAATCTGTCTAAATCTGTTGGTGAGCACTTCTCCTTTGCCGAGATAATCCATCCACCTCACAGGTGTGGCATATCAAGATGCATGGTTATTGCACGGGTGTGCCTTAGGCTGGCCACAATAAAAGCCACGCTAAAATGTTTTTTTGGGGCATTTTAGGCCTTTATTTATATAGGACAGCTGAACACGAAAAGGGAGCGAGAAAGGGAATGACATGCAGCAAAGGGCCGCAGGGCGGAGTCAAACCTGCGGCCGCTGCGTCAAGGAGTAATCCTCTATGAATATACCAGGTGAGCTACCCAGGCGCCCGATTAATGTAATATTTTACAACTAATCAATTTTTCCATTAATCTTTGCAGCTCAAATTGACAGTAGAGACTGCCGGGATACATGGAAAGAGATCAAGGTGCATGCATTACATGGCATGCACCTTAGATGACAAAGGTACTGGGACACCCAACAAAAATATTTAATAAATGATCTTTCTCATGAAAAGCAAAAAAAGTCATTTTTCTGTTGAAATATGTTTTCACGCACCAAACCAAAGTGGATTCCCAGTAAGTGCTACTGACCTGGCAATACATCTTTTCTGATTCTCTCACAAATGTAGTGGTTGTATCACTAGATGTAATGTTGCAGTAAAGCGTGAAACAAAGTAATTCAGAGCGAATGGAGTTTAAATGCAAACAGACTTTAAAACCACAAAAAATTACAATAATCACAATAGAAGCTAATTGTCACTTCCATCCCTTGTACAATTAGCATAATTATAACCATTGTCCCCAGTTATTGTTTCCCTTATTACATAAGAAGAAACCGAAAGAGGAAAAAGGCTTAAACGGATTTCAAAGCAAAACGCTCTGTCCTGCTTAAGGGTGATGGCGATGACGAGCCTGTGGAGCTCAGTGTATTTGGGGAGGCTTTTGTGCATTAGTTACATCTTTAGTTTCCCCGTTTCGCCCACTTCCACTTCAGTTTTTGTTAAGGTTCCTACATTTCCCGAAATGCCTTTTCCACAACCCCTCCGGAGAGCAGCAGTGGGTTTGTTGCGTTCAGCTGTTGGTTTCATGTGTAGGTGGATCAAGTGAAGGTATAGTTAGATCAAGTACGCGATTAGTCAGGAGGAAGAGTTGCTCACCTGACTCCCCAACCTCAACCTGTCTATTTTCTGCATCTGTGGGCGTTTCTGCCCACTACAGCTGTTTTTTCCCGGCATGCTTTGTGAACACTGGAGCAAGTTTACAGTTTCTTCTATCAAACTCTGTTGGACCTTGAAAAGGCTTCTTTTTTTTTTTTTGTAAACGTTTCCATTCTCAAGTTGCAATACATTGCCCAAATTCATCAGTATGCTTCTGATCGCTTCATCCGAGGATCAACACTTCACATCCTGAGGCCAATCCTGTGATGGAGATTTTAGATGATACAGCAGCAGATTTTAAATGAAGGATTTCAACCAGGATTTTCGTGACTTGATAGGAATATGAATAAGAAATGAAGGCTCTAATTTTAAACCATAGGGTCCTTGAAAGAGACCTTCAAAGACCTTAAAAAGTCTTGACTTTAATGCAGCAACTTTGGTGTTGCAGTTCTACTGGAAACATTGTTTTTAGTGTGATGTTTCTGGCCTGAGAAAGTCCATTTTAAACTCAAAAGAGTTGAGTATAAGTAATCCCAAAAATATTATTAAATACAAGGCACGAAGGTGCACTGTGCAGACTGTAGACTGATGGACAGATGAGACAGGGAGAAGCCGAGATTGACAGGCAGAGCGACATGCAGAAAGAGAAAAACACATAATCTCAGATAAATTAATGAAAGCAGAGAGAGAATCCGAGAGTCAGCGGCTGCTTCGTCCAAATGGCTCCTGTTCACAGACAGGAAATGAAGCCAGGCGAAGCCGCGCTTGGCGCTTGTTTACCCGGCAGCAGCGGGAGCCATGTTCTTGGATCATTTTCAACTTTTTGCCCAAAATGGTTGTCATTAGGACGGGGGTTTGGCCAGACTTATCCAGGATCAACTCCGTCCAGCTGCCAGAGAGTCAGATATAGCCAGCAGCAGTTCATCTGATGGAGTCGCTGCTTCATGGACAAACAGATGGACCAGAGGATGTATAGACAGATAAAAAAGAGGAGATAGGGTTCATTGCATTATGGGTCGTAAACAACACATCCAAAGAAACGTGCGTAAACATATATTTGAACGTAGTGGGTGCTTCAAGGATGGATGTAGGGCTGAGGATTCACTGTTTCTTGATTATTTGATCTGTAAAATGCAACTGCAAATTGTCCAGCCATCAGTCCAAAAAATCTAACCTGACACGCCAGATGGTTTGTTAACACAGAACGGTAATTGGACAAACTATCTGTCTATCATGTCCGCCCTTGTTATTTTGCATGAATTGTAAAGGCTGCCAAACACCTAAGCCACGCCTGTAGCAGCCAGTAGCTGTTTACCGGACGCTGATTGGTTCTGAACGCATCACTTGAAGAGACAAGATGGATTTTCGTGTGTTTACAGGATAGTATCTCCTATGTAGGAGACGCTACTCATTGCTAAAACCTAAGTTTAAGTCGTATGTAGGAGAAACTATCTTGTACGTACGAGAACAATGCCCGAAAAACCTTTTTTCCCACCTGGCCTTTCAGGGCTACCGTAGGATTTGGCAATTCTCGCTTGGTCTCGTAATATCACAACCATCCAGTGCCGTACAAGATAACCAGAAATCCAAAGATGCTCAAATTCATGAGATGCATTATCAGTTTTTGTTGGGCCACCTGGGGACAGCGGAAAACAAGCTGCCAGCATAACACTGGCATATCACATAATAAAGTTGATAGATCAAAAGCGTTGGCAAACAGTTGCTTTACACATTCGACACAGAGAAACATTAGCATTCATTTTGGGTCTTAAAGAATAATTACTGTGGCTGCCCTGTCCTTCCTTGGCTCATGCTACACTTTTCCACCAAATTTCATTAAAAATCAGGCAAGTCGTTTTTCCATAATCCTGCTGACAAACCAAACCGAAAATATAACATGACGCCAAAATGTCAACCTTTGCATTGCGACACTCTGGCTAATCAACAAAGGTTCTGTATTTGGAAATCCATTTTACTTTTGTTTATATGCCCTGGTCTGATTGCAGCTGGGAAATGTGATCCCAAACTAACTAAATACTCAAAGTTTTCCACTCTTTGGTCTGGCCCGAAACCAACTACAGTAGGATGATGCATTCATGTCTCACTGGCGATTGTGTAAATATGAGTTCTAAGCTGGGAGAAAACAGGGTAGATGATACTAGTAGTTGTAGATAAAATTGGTTATATTTTCACAAAATGTATAGGTCTTCAATACAAGTGTGTGGAAAGCTTAAGCTTAAAAAAAAAAAGCAGAAAAATTAATGGACATATTAAAATGAGTAGATAATATGATAAAATAGGTAAATTACAAATTGAAGAGGCTAGGAAAGAACACCTCAGGCACAAAAAGAGCCGATCAAATTCACAGGGGAGAAACGAGGAGTCATGCCCCCCCCCCACACACACACACATGATTGGATGTAAACACAACAATTTAGTTTGACACGAGTTTGAACTTGAACACTTCCTCACTCACAAATGTAAATACCAAGAATTTCCCACTGTTGTACCAGCACTGCTGTCTCAGTGTGTAGTCAAGTGTTTTCAGCTGGATTTGGGGGGGGGCATGACCGTCTGCATGTACTTCCCCTGAAATGGTTGCACCCCCGGCCTGCCATTGAAACATCAGCCTGACTTCAGAGCCTGCAGAGGATTTGGTTGTTGTGGTATTGTGGTTGACGCGCGAAATAAAATCACTGACAGCTTAAAGCAGCAGTCAAGTAAATCAATGTCAGTCGTGCTGCTCTGACTTGACATTTCCAGGTTTATAAAACGGTTGCACAAAGTCTCTGATGGCTGAGGACATTGTTGGGTTTCTGTGAAGAACAACACAAAAGACTGTACGTCATTCAAGCTGAATCTTTAAAATCTGCCGTTAATGAGAGGGAGTTTGGATGGTATCTCTGCTCTCTCTGCTGGTAAAAATGTATTTACAAGTCAAAAATATGCAAAACACGTCTCCTTTCTGTTTAGTTCTGCTCAAGTATGTGACATCTTTCCACTACTGTTGTGGTCGATATATTGGTCAGCAGCTCTGCAGTTATTCATAATCTGTGTCTTGGAGCCTGGAGCTAAAAAAATAAAAAAATAAATAATAAAAAAGCATTACAGTATACACAATACAGTTCTGCCTGGTGCTAGATGATTGCTCAGCTAACATTTGTATTTCAGAGAGGAAATGGTTAGACAAATCAAGTTATATCAGATATAAAGACTTGTCTGATAGGCAGCTGGTGCAGGGAGACTGTACAACTGAGAATTGACTCGTTATTCTTGGTTCTATATGTTACATTCAGAAAAGAAAGGCAGTGCTAATGCAGATTAGCCACAGGGGAAAAGCACCACAATTTACTAACAATCATCCGAGAATGACTTGAACAGACATCAACAACATTGTGTTCTTTTTTTAAAAATTCTGGTATCGTAATGTTTATTTAATTTATTTCCATAGCATTGATTTTCATCACACACATGTGAAATGTCATGCCTGTAAAGCCTGCTGGAATTGAGTTGGGGGTGGCTGGGTGGGTGGGGGAGACATTGATCGCCACACAAGCAACCAACCCACATTATGTGTTGTCTTTCAACAAAGCATTATTACATGTAAAACAGTCCCAGAAGATGTGATTTCTGATCTGATGTTGTTTCATTTCCTTGTTGTGGTTCAGATATGATGATTCTGTCTCGGTGCTCTGTCCTACAAGCTGCTTTTTCCTCACGTGAATGCACCACAAAGGGTTAAACTAAATCTGTCCTGCTTGTGGTGAATCCAGCATCATGTGAACCCGCTGCCCCGCTCAGAGTTTCTGGCTCGATACTGACACCTGGTGGTGAAATAAACCGTCTCACTGTGGCTGCTGTGGGAAACGGCACAGCCAAGATGCTGTTGGGAGAAGTGAAGTGAGAATAGGTAGAGTTACAGCATACACTTGTTATTAAATGTGTAAGAAACTAGAAAAAGACTATAAAAAGAGAGAGACGGGCGGGGGGGAACAAACATACTTGCATTTTCCCCCACCACCATTTTGAATTGAATTTGACCACATTGTCCGCTGTCTATAGGGTAATCCTCTTTATGGTCAACTTATGTCAGTGGGCCTCATTCTTGGTTAAATGAGAGAGAGAGAGAGAGAGAGAGAGAGAGAGAGACATATCACTCTGCTGCAGTGGGGAAAAGTAACTAAGTAAATTTTTTTCATGCCACTTTCTACCGCTACTACATTCCAGAGAGAAATATTGTACTTTTTACTCCACTACATTCATCTGACAGCTACTTTACAAATTGAGACGTTTGCACACAAAACACATGTGGTTTATAAAATATGTTTTATTATAAATTAAACTACCCAACAATATAACGGCCTACAAGTCCAGCTGAAATCATTAGAAGATGGAATCACTTAGTTGATTGACAGAAGAGGATTGAGTACTTTTACTTTTAATATCTTAAGTACATTTTCCTGATGATGGCTTACATACTTATCAAGCACGAGAAATTTTGGGGCCGATTTATTTATTAATAAGATCTTTCTTTATTTGAAAGTATCAAAAAAGAGAGAGAGATTTTTTTAAATAAATAAATATAATAATGATGATGAGGTGTATAAATTGATGTTAAAAGCTGACTTTTCAAGCTTTTCAAAATAGTGTATTTCCATTGGCTGAAATTAAGAAATATTGGATGCGTTTTACAGTGAAAGCTGTTGGGGTTTTAAGAAAAGGAAAATAGGGGACTACACTAATTGAAAAAATAAATGATTGAACAATAACAGTAAGTGTACAAAGAAAATTAATTTAATTGAAGGTGTTATACTTTATTTTTACAGGCCGGTATTAGTAGTCCTTGTATACAGTAGAGGTCACCATCAGTAGTTGAAACCCATTCTGTGATCATGTTGATGTCCCAAGTTCAAGTTTGACGCGATCCAAACCTCCATTATGGATTGTCTTTTCATCTTTAGCGTGTTAGCCTTAGCTCGGCTGCTGCTCTCTGACTCCCTGTGGCCGTCCTCAGAGGGCAGATGGGCTCTAATCTGCAGAGAAAACTAGATGATGGTGATTGAACTGTTAAATTAGTAATGAAGCCAGTCCTGCTGGTCCGGTATTAATTGCATATGAAGGCACTGTAGAGCAGTCCTCATCCCGTGTCTAGCTGTACCTTTGACCGTCCGCTGACCTTCTGCCTTTTGACAATCAACAGCTAAATCTCAGCATCCACATCTGGCACCGCATGTCGAGAACATTTCTGTGAGCCCAAATACGATCTTTGACTTTGTCGGCTCCTGATGGCCGTGTCTATAAAGACACCGTGGCAAAAAAGATCAGTGTAATTTGTTTACCCTGTAGCGTTTTGTCTGATAGTCTGGTTTGTTCGGGGCGATATGAAAGCTCATTTGAACTCTGGTGCGCACCAACAATCCGTACTCTGGTCGGCTTGAAAACGGGGGTCTTGCTGCAACTTCACTCCCGTATCGCACCGTGTTTACCGAACTACAGCGCTTTTAATATATAGACACCGGTTGGTTAGTCTATATCCACGACGTTCCACTTCCAGGATTGTTCCGTTGACGGTAATTCCACCGGATTTTGCTGTTTTTGGCAGGATGTCCATTACTTTCCGCTCTCTCTAGACTATCTGTCCAATCTGAGTTTTCTGTTCCAGGACTAAAACAACTTTTGAACGCCCATGACGATTGTGATTGGTTTAAAGAAATGTCAATAAACCAGAGTGCGTTGTTCTCCCATCCCTGAATTCTGTGTGGACTATGCAAGTATAACAAACTAAGTCATTCTCTCTCTCTCTCTCTCTCTCTCTCTCTCCCTTCCTTCCAGGGGGACGAGCGGTGCCTCAGGACCAGTCACCCACTTCTACCTGCCCTCCGGGACCCTCTGGACCTCCGGCGGCCGTCAATGGCAGCAGCGACGTCATGGTGAACTTTGACCCCGACCCAGCAGACCTGGCGCTGTCCAGCGTGCCGGGCCAGGAGGCTTTTGACCCGCGGCGGCACCGCTTCTCCGACGAGGAGCTGAAACCTCAGCCGATGATCAAGAAGGCCCGCAAGATGCTGGTCCCCAATGAGCAGAAGGTACTACATCTCCCACAATTCTTGGCTGTCCTAGTAAATTCTTGTGTTTTTGTGTTCTGAAGTTGCATCCTGACCCTTATAACCTATGCTCTGTTCTTTTTTTTTTCTCTCCTCCCGCCCTGCCTTCCTCCCCCAAACACCCCAACATACCAAACTGCCGCCGGTGACAGGACGACAAGTACTGGAGCCGACGTGTCAAGAACAACGAGGCGGCGAAGCGCTCGCGGGACGCCCGGCGGCTGAAGGAGAACCAGATCTCTGTGCGCGCCGCCTTCTTGGAGCGGGAGAACGCCGCCCTTCGCCAGGAGGTGGCCGACATGAGGAAAGAGCTGGGCCGCTGCAGGAACATCCTCAACAAGTACGAGAGTCGACACGGAGACTTGTGAGGCGGTGGAGGAGGAGGAGAAGGAAGAAGAAGAAGACACAGGAGGAAGGGGCGGGAGGGCAGGAGGAAATGAGGAAAAAGGGTACAAGGCAAACCCACCAACAGCAGCACTTTAGTTGAAGTGGCGAGGGGGGGAAGGCCGGCGTAGATCTGCACAAAGCAATGTGCGACACCGGGCGCAAACACGAAAAGTGCGTGCAGGCTTGTGCTTCAGGATGTCACGACAGGAAAGCACAGCGACGCCATGTTTTCCAGTTTGACTCTCTTTGTACATGCCGCTTCGCTGAAATCCACACAACGTGCTGTGTCACCGTGCGTCACCTCGGCAGCTTACGTCACACTCAGCGCTGTGCTTACACCCGGTGTCGCGCGGCATTTTTGCAGGTAGTGCGTTCCGGCCGCTGCTCCGGCCAGTTCAAACAGGGTGTTGAATTCACATTATGCCAGTGAAATCTCACTTTTTAAGCTCAAGGCACGGATACAAGCCAGGAGAGGTCAGATGTGTAATTTTTTTCTATAAATAGGACAAAAAGAAACATGTATATTTTTGAAGTGGGCAGGAAGGCAAGACCAGTCCAGCGAAGAGGAGGAGGAAGAGGTGCAAGGTTTTCGTCCATAACGCAAAGAGATTTTGACATAGGATTACTGTATATTTTTCTATTAGCAAAGATAGTCCGGAGGAGGCTTTTGGAGATAATCTTTTGTATATTTTATATATGGGGCGGGGAGGGGCTCTTAGCTGGACAGTCACGGGGCCACACAAAACGCTTTTCCTCCCAGCTGTTTATCGCTAAACAACAGATAATCTATTTTCAATTTCACTGAGCTGGTTAGTTGGAGGTGGAGGCGTTACAGAGAATGTATCACGGTTGAATCAGGTATTTTACACGGTGCGAGGCTAGCCGGTGTATCTTAGTAACGATTGTTTTGGGATCGTGGCGAAGGCGGGGAGAGGCGTTAGAAGGAAGACGGTGAAACAAAAATTGTATAGTTTTAAGACATTTTTGTGTTTGTTTTCTTTGTGAGCTCGTTCAAGCACTTGATTTGTTGTCTTCTATTTGATTCCGTGTCTGACTTTGAAATGATTGCAGGGCTTTTATTTTTTTTTGAATATGAAGGAGAAAAAGAGAGACGAAAACAGGAAGTAATTAGCCATCAGAACAGCTGGATGTGAGCAGATGTTTGAAAAAAAAATAAGGTGGAGAATTTTGCTGGCGGGGTTTGCATTTAGTTTGGTGGACGTGTCTGGCTCACGCACACGCACACACACACACACACACACACACACACACACACACACACACTGTACTCACAGTGACAATTTGTCAATAGTGACACAACACGGTTGCAGTCTTTCTCTCTCTGTTTACTCCTCGATTTGTCCAGGACGTGCAAAAATGAAATACTAACTTGTTTAGGGTGGATTTGCCCAGATTGAACAGTGACTGAAACATTCAGCATGCGGACACACAACCAACACTCGGACACACTGTCCTCACCCAGGTTTGAACCCTTATTGTTGTTGTTGATGTTGTTATGGACTTCTATGGTGCTGATCTGATCTGATCCTTCACCACACACACATACACACACACACACACATGCACATGCACGCACGCACGCACGCACGCACACACACACACACACACACACACACACTCACATGCAAACACTTCCACCACCGTAAACACAGTACTGAACTGCCTATACCCTTACTTTGTCTTTTATTCCTTCTTTTTAGTTTATTTTTTTCTTCTTTTGTTGCATATTGTATCGATAAATCATATATAGATTTACACACAAACACTTGTCTATACCTCTCCTTCAAACTTTACCCAATGACAAACGAGAAATGCACCCTATTGCTACTGTACCATACAACTATTGAATAATAAACTATTCTCTCACTATATATATATATATATATATATACATATATGTATGTATATATATATGTAAATGTATATTATATATGCTTGAATTATGTGATTATAGTTGTAATATACATAATTGAATATTGAATATATTACCGAAAATCCCATTGAAATCATGTCAGTTTTTCTCAGGTGTTTTTGTCTGAGGTATTAAATACACATTAAAAAAAAAAAACACAAAAAAGTTTTTGATTGGATCAAAAATGTGTTGTTTGTTTTTTTTTGGGGGGGGGATTTATATTTTATTTTTCTTGTTACAAAGCCTTTCACAGCTGTTGGGTTTTGTTGTTATGATACCTTTCTCCTCGCTAAGCCCCGCCCATCACAGTTAAGGTTACTGTTGCTATGCCAGTCAAGCCTTCCATTCTAGAACTTTCACTATGGCAACAGTGGCAGATTTGATTAGCTTTAGCTAGTTGCTGTGTCCGAAATCACTCCTTTGATACACCTTTACTAATCCCTACACAATAGAGACTAAATAGTGTACTCAACTGCGAGCTAAATTAGATGATGGACACTTAAGTACGTTTTTAAACAATGGGTCCTTGATTTTAGACATACTGTAGGTGGACACAGACTGTTTTAGACTTTACCGACTACTGTCATTAGCCGATTATATAAGCTGTAGCTAGCTAACCAACTAACATTCAGTTGGTGCAACCTCAGTCTCCAGTGGAGTAGTATGACAATTTGCTAAAGGGTCTAAAACATGCATTTGATGGCTATATACAGATGTAATACTGTGTAATGTTGATGTAGAAAAGACTGAGGCAAACGACAACGGCCGCTGGCATATTTTATTAGCTGTGGCTAATGTAGCTAATTAAGCTAACGTTATCTTGGGGAAACACTGCGACTTTTTAATGTTTCCAGCGCTTAAACTCCAATATAGCAGTTAGTAGCATCCAGTACTGGTGCTACAATGGCTTTTATAGTTGATGTGTTAATTCTGAATAGAACTTTAAAGTAATTGGTTACCCCACACAATAATGTAGTTAGCTAATGATATGCTAACAGTTGGCCATGGCAGTAACTTTAGTTTCTTTTTTAAATAAAGACACAACTCTTAATTAGCTCTTAATCAACCATTGCTTAGCGACCGCAACATGGCTTTTGATTTCTCAGCATACTGAAGACGTGGGCATGGCGCTGTAAAAAGAGCGATACTCAGCATTTTATGAGTTTGGAGGGTCGCATCTCTTATTTTTCGTGTATCTCCTTTCCAAAAACCGAAAAGCAAAAGTGTAAGACATGGATTTAACTGTGTGTTTGTCTGCTCTGAACAGGCTGCTAACCATGCTACTAACATTAGCATGCGTGGATAAAAAAGTAGCTTATTGTTTTTGTTACCTGCTTTACAGATATAGTTGCTCATATAATAATTGCTGTTGTTGTGGTGGATATAGATTTATTTTCAGTTGTTTCATGTAATACCTTGTTTTCTTCAGGGGGATTTGATTCCCACCTAAATCCCCTTTCGAGTCCCAACTTTCAACAACTTTCACTTTCAACAACTTTCACTTGATTTCCCATGAGCTTCTCGGCATCATCCACAGAGGCATTACTAAATCCCAGGTGTATTATGGGAGCTATAGTTCTGGCCTTGTATATATATATATTTCTTTTTCTTGGTCTTCTTTTTTAGGAATATGTTCAAACCTGAGCCACAGACACAAACTTTTGAATTTAAATCCCTGGAAGAAAAGTCTCAGAGCATCTCACACTTCTATCCGTTGACGGAAGAAGGACATATTTTTTTTTTTTTTTTTTTGATATCTGGGATTTTAGGATTTCTCTTCAGAAACTTTTTGACAGTGCTATTTTTCTATGTAACTGTGATGTTGAGCATGTAACAACTTTTTCTGGCGGGTGTTTGAGGCCCACTCTTCACGTGGTGACAATTTGCTGTTGTACGATGAAACAACATTGCGGGTAATGATGAAAACAATAATATGATAATATCATCATATCACAGAATAACAATAATGTGCACAGCCTTGTTATTTCTCCTTCAATTTTTGTGGATCAATTTTGTGGCTAACTTCTCTATGTTGTGACTGACTGTTTTAAAGTCCCTTGAGTGCAACAGTACCCCGACTCCTCACCAGTATTGTGTGCTGTCCACAGGGATGATGTGGTCTGGCGTTTTCCCCCCCAAACACCAATAAAGGCTTATCTCATTCACTGACAGAGCTGGTGTCTTGCTGTGTGATCTGAAAGTGCAAGTGGCAAAGGCAGGTCTGAAAAGTAAAAAAAGTGAAAAGTGCCCTTTTACCTGCATTCTATCTAATTTCCAACAGGGGGCCACAGCTTCAAAAAGAAGTCCAATTGCATAGAAGACCATGGTAAAATCGTACTTCTCACTTGATTTAGTACCTCAATAAACATTTTCATAATGAGTTTATGATTTCAATCATTAGTTTCAATTCTTCTTCAATGCAGCGTGAAGTTATATTTTTAAATAGACAATAAAGCGGGGCATGTTTTAGGGTGTGGCTATACGCTAACCTGTCGATCAGGACAGAGGCTTAAGGCCGTTTTATGGCTGTGCGTAAAATCGACGGCGTACCCCCGCAGCCCCTCTGCGTCTAAGCAGGACCCTACGCTGTAGCCTGACGTGCACCTCTCGAAAAATGTAACTACACGTTGCAGTGATGCACATCTCTCGGCCGTGGCTTGGTAGTGTTGCATTTCCCCCGACTCATTTCCTGGTTCTCTTTGTCCATAAACAACATGAAATCAAAGCGAGGGTTAACTTTTCCTGCTTCAGATTTCCCACCGTGGTCAGAAAACACATGGGAGACAATTTGTTTCTCTCACTATGACTCTAGAGTTACTAATCGCGTTACTCTCTCACTTCACACACACACACACACACACACACACACACATGCCCGCTTGACGCACACACCAACGCACAAGTATACATCAGGCCACTTAAGTAGGCTATGGCGAAAGCTCTGCGTGGAGCCTCCGCAGAACCACAAAAAGGCCTTTAGCAATGTGCATCCATGGCCCTGTGTACATTAGAATAGCTGTGGACATTTGTTCTTATGGGGTCCATGTTTTCATCTCAAACTTTGACCCTCTCACCGTGTTTCTACAGTTAATTGGAACATTTTGGTTGCCTAAAAATGTCTTCTTCAGGTTGCTCTAGCACCTTGTCAACCAAAAGCTAGCTAGCTTGTGCTAGGGTTATCTGATGACTTAAGGGAAAGCCCGCAGATTTTTCAACTAGCTCTGTGTACTAGCCTTCCATACATGCAGATGACCGCCTGGCAAAGTTTGCCTCAGAAGGGTTGAAACCATAAACAATGGCTTATAGCTGCATCATCCACCCGAGCTCCACTCTCTTACGCTTTTAAAACGGAAGTCCACAAACCAATGGGTGACTGTAAAAGCTATGTGGGAAGTGCCATTACCTGCTGTTGTTTTAATGACCACAAGAGGATGGCTCGATAGGAATAAAGGACTATGTTAAAGTCAGTTTGAAACTCCCCAACAACACAGAAAGGTGCTATTTCCTCCTGTTTGGGTATTGTTTTCTAAAAACTACAGTGACCAGCTGTGTAATAATTAATGAGCTTTTAAAGATTTTAAAGATTGTTTGGCTTGGTGCTGATAGCCACAAACAAAGGAAAGGGAAATTGAGGCGGATTAGAACAGTGTTGTTTTTGGTCTTTTTTAATGGAATTTATTGACAATAATCTAGAGTTTAACAGATTGGTAACAGCCTATTACAGTCGGCAGTCATAGTTGCTTGGACCTCCGCTTCATCCAGACAGCACACTGTTGCCAAAATTATAACATTTGACGCCATAACTTCTTTGTGATTTGCCTGCCCAGAGACTGCTGATGAAATGTAGCTACTGAGCCAATTCTGGGATAGAAAATAAAAGCCCTGTGAAATAAATAACACATGGCACGTGAATGTAAATCATGTACTGGAGCTTTTACTGTTTGATCTTTATTAGTTACAATTTGAACACATTATTTATAGTTACTCACTTTAATAATTTCTCTGAATTTATTGGTGTGCCCTCTTCTGCCTGTATGTGAGTTATTGAATAAAAAATAAATCTATTACACAGAAAGTGCAACAGCAAACCATTGGGAGGCACTCAGACCCTTCTGACAGCTTTTCTGTTTAGACATCAGATTCACAAGGAGTGTGTGTGTGTGTGTGTGTGTGTGTGTGTGTGTGTGTGTGTGTGTGTGTGTGTGTGTGTGTGTGTGTGTGTGTGTGTGTGTGTAGATTTCATTCTGTCCATATGCATTTACATTTGTTTCTGGATGCATGTCCTAATGTGTGTGTTTCCATGACTACTACTATGAATTGTAGGCCCCCTGGACAGGCAGCGGAGCCTCTCATCCTCAGTTATGTAACACACCATCCTGGTCTCTGTGGATGTGGGAGTGTGTGGGGGGTCTATCTGGTGGGTTGTTTCAGCTGTTCGGCAATGTTTGCGTCACCGGCTCCCCCTCATCACACCGCAGACCATCTGCCCAAGCTGGGGCGATGATCCGAGCCAAAGCATGCTACATCGGCCTACTCTGTGCCGAGCAGTGCCAGGTGGTACCAGGTGGTACTAGGCCCTTTAACCCTGCTGCTGCAGTTATTTACAGTCAGTCAACGAGGATTTGAAATAAACCAGTTACTAATTCAATAATATTCCCTTTGCTGTTGAATAACTTAAAAACTATTAACTTAGAAGGAGAAAATGA
Organism: Percina caprodes; assembly: GCA_013375575.1. NCBI lineage: Eukaryota > Metazoa > Chordata > Actinopteri > Perciformes > Percidae > Percina > Percina caprodes. The sequence goes on from JABXJD010000053.1 coordinate 427,915, forward strand.
TGAAGATTACCAGTTAATCAATTATCTGGATCAACGATGGTTCATTTGCCAGATAGTTCCAGTGCCGCCGGTAGTTATGACTGCGTGATGCCTCTCACTGTCCTTTTTCTTTGTGTTTACTTTAAACTCAACAAGGTAGCCCTGCTTAGTTCGTTACGGTAATGATTGCAAATTACGTTAACTATTACAGATACATAATCAATTTGTGCTTCCATGAAAGTGTGTCCAGCAGGAGAACTGGGTGAAAGGTAAGTTCAATGTTCCACCTCGAGCCTCAATGTAAAAAACCAGATGGCTGACCTCCCCACACACACACACACACACACACACACACACACACACACACACACACACACACACACACACACAGGCGGATTTCACCTCTGTATGCCTCGTTAGTTCAATTTAAGAAGCACCTTTTTATTTACCATAAAAATCATGAGACTAATTCAAATTAATTCAGGGAGAACCAGACACAAAGTTTTAGATTTAATTACAGATTTGGACAATTAAACCTAAATATAAGTCACAACTCAGTTAATAATTTGGAAGATTTTACCTGAGACTCACAGAAGAAAGATCTCCTCTTCCTTTTACACTCTGCTGTCATCCCTTTAGTCCCACTGGTTGCCCTGACAACCCTGTGTGTGTGTGTGTGTGTGTGTGTGTGTGTGTGTGTGTGTGTGTGTGTGTCCACAGACTTTCAGCCTCCCACCAATTCTAAGAAATGATTCTTCCCTTCAATTTCCACTCATTTACCCCCACAGGAAAGCCACTATAAGAGTCCATCCCACTCCTTTTTGCACAAATCTTCAAGTGTTTGTTATTCATGTATATGCTTTCTATTTTGTGTAATATTACTATCTTTTGTAAGACCCTTGGTGTTTTAAATCTTCAAAATTAATCAATCAAACAACTTCAGTGTTGAAAATCCTGCAGGTGGAGGCTGCACCGCCTCCTGGTGGTCGGCTGTTAAGAGAATACACACAGTTGTGTGTTCTGATGACTTGACAGCAAACTTCAATGTGGAAAAATTAGGAATATGAACAAAATAAGAGTATTAGCTGCAGGAGATTAAAATCCCAATCCATATAAGTTACAGGTATTTTACCTATCAAACATTAACCCTTGTAACGTATTCCTGTCGACCGTGAAACCTTTTGTTTTTCTGGGTCGCAATTTTTTTTGAGCTGTTGTCGCTTTTTCGGTGTGAATAAACACTCCATGCAATGAAAGTAGAGAAATTATCATTTATTTTACTTGTGAAAAGCATTGTGTGAAACCATCTATGTTATTTTTTTTAGTTATTTTTGACAATTAGGTTAAAAGAGACCCAATATTTCTGACTTTGGGTCAAATTTGACCCTAAGATCAGAAATTCTAATAACTTTATTGTTGTTTAGATTGATATTTATTTCTGTCAATCAGTTCTGGGGTCACATGAGGGTCTCAGTGTGTGTGTTTTGTAATGGGTCAGCCCAGGACACAAATTGGATATTCAAGATCACAACTCTTTTAGAAACTCATTCTAATTTGCACCAAACCTAATGTACCAGTAATCAAATTGAAATTAAGCAGACTTATTTTCAGGAGCTGTTTGTGCCGTTTAGCAGCAGCAATTATGTAATCAAAATGGATTAAAGCCCACCCAAAACTGTTTAGCGTAAATTAACTACAGTCAAATCGATTGTGCTCTATAGTTCACAACTACTTTCAACCCCTAAGTACTGTCACGTGTGTGAGTGTCTGTTGTTAGTGTTTCCTGTTTTATTTTAAAGTCTCTGTTTTTCTCCTTTGTCTTGTCTTGTTTTACTTCCTGCCTTGTGTCCCCCGTTGTTCTTGACCCCTTTGTGTCACCTCGTCACCTCTTGTGTTTAGTCTCTGTGTTGTCTTTGTCTTGTGTCAGATTATTGTACTGTTGGTGGGTGTGTTGTAGTTCCCTGTCGCTGTGTTTCTTTGGTTGTGGTTTTTATGTCTTTAGTTTTCTCTGAGCTTTTTGGAACTCGTTTTTCCAGCTGGGAGGAGGCCTCGGTAGAAGACCCAGGACTAGGTGGACAGATTATATCTCCAACCTGGCCTGGGAACGCCTCGGGATCCCCCCAGTTGGAGCTGGTTGATGTGGCTCAGGAAAGGGAAGTTTGGGGTCCCCTGCTGGAGCTGCTGCCCCCGCGACCCGATACCGGATAAGGGGATGAAGATGGATGGATAGATCAAGGCTTGCTTTTTGGGCATTTCCTTTGTGTACGTTTTTACTCTGCCATCCTCCCTCTGGACTCTTTTTGTTTAATAAATGCATTTGGGTCCAAGCCTTGCTACTTTCCCCTCTAACAGAGCATGACAAGTACATTTTGTTTGCATACTGATCCAATGACTTTGGTTGACTTCCAATATTCTTTCAGAAAAATCGCTATTTTTAATCAAAAAGTCTAGAGATAGATTGCTCCACTAGTCTTTAGAATTAAAGTTTTAATTAATCAATTTCTGGCAAACAACCTGTAAACACTGACCCATCATCACCATATAAAGTCAACATGGGGAATGTGTTAGCAAATAGTTGCCTAGTTACACATCCAGCAGAGAGGAACATGCCATTTATTTGCAGACATGTTCTGGCCCCCTGACGAAGGTCCAATATTGACACTACTTTAGAAATTAGCTGTAAAACGGGCTCTTTAGCTGCTATATGATCCACTTTGTTCACTAGTCGCTAACTGTGTGTGTGTGTGTGTGTGTGTGCTCTGTGGTGTTAAACAGATAGTGGGTAGAGTTTAAAGCTTTTTGGCAAATGGACCAAAACAATGAACAATAAAGTTGAGGACCAGAAAACCAAAACAATGAGCTAAAAGCTGCTAAAACTAAAATCAGTTAAGCTACAGAGTCTGGTGATGAATCTCTGTGGGTTTCTCACTATGAGTGCCTGATTTCACATTAAAGGTGCCCTGCCACACGTATTACATTACTTAGTGATAATGTCTGATAAAGTTCTACCGTGGGCTCTGTAACATTTTTTGTTGAAAAATTGCCTTGGTTACCTTGTTTTAAGCCATTCTAGCGTGGTATAGAAAGCCTGCAGGAAGACTCAGCTCCATTTGTGCCAGTTCTCATTAATATTCAACGAGTTAAGCTGCTTGACTCTGATTGGCTAACAGCTAGCCAATGAGAGCCTGACTATCAGCATCCTTTACCCAGCACAACTGGGCGAGGTCGTGAATAGTAATGAGCTCAGGCAACATGACATCAGACTGACCAGCTCTGATTTCTCCGCTTATTTCTTTTCATTGGCTAGAGCTGACAGAGCAGGTAGCAGTTCATCTTCACATTCACAACATAACACACACACATATGGACCTGACATATTTCAAAAAATGCAATTAAACGGTTTTGTGTGGCAGGGCACCTTTAAGTATGTAAAGCATATTGATATATTCCACTTGAAATGTGGCATTGATTGACTTTCCACATGTTCTCCTTGCTTATTTACATGCTGTGATCATTTAGTTATTGCAACATTTCTGGTGATATGGAGGAAAATTATCATTCTTTCCAGTTCAAAAACTAAAGAGAGGCTCGTGGAGGAAAGCGTTTTGACACAGAATGAAATGAAACAGTGAAATGGAAAATTATTTTGTCAAAGTGAACAGTTTAATGTGCTGAGTTCTTACTAAAACAACACCCTTTAAAAGTCTTTACACAAGCTTGTGTTAAATTGTGTTGACAACGTTCTGAGTGACTGAATTGAATTAGTCGGAATCAGACATTGAGAGGAATTTCACCCAATGCCATCTCTTAAATGACAAGTTCAGGCCTTTTTTCCTTTTTCTCAAACACTCACACTTTGTAAAGCTGATGTCTGAGCCCACTTCAACCGTGTGTGTGTGTGTGTGTGTGTGAGATCAGGGTTACTGTCACATCTGTTGCTGTGTCACTCTCCGTCTCGCTGTGAGGACGTCACTCTAAATGTCTCTCTGAGGCTCCGTTTGCCCTCAAAAAGCTTCAGCAGCAGCCGCAGCTCCACCTGATCCCAACCAGCTGTCAATCACAAGCCTCCTCGGGCCCTGGGAGGTCCATAGCAGACAGGTGTGTGTGTGTGTGTGAGGTGGGGGGGGGGGCACAAACAGCACAAACCTCCACTTCTGCCAAGGTTTTATGTTTATAAAAAAAAAATGGTAGGCCTATCATTTTGTCAACATGAACTAGGTTTATAAAATTAATTTATTACAATTTTTTGTCTTAGTTATGTAAATTTTGACCAAATGTTGTCTTGAGAAATCAACAAAAATGTGTGAAAAAAGACCCACGTTGTTAAAGAAATACTCAGCCTACACCACTGTAATGGTCTTGAATTGTGTTGTGGTTTTATATATACCAAAATGTCCTTTTTGGGATGGGTAAACTTGCTTAGCAGGTGATAATGAAAGCATTCCGTCACTTTCTGCAAGTCTTCACACAAAACATATTCATCATTTGGCTCCAGGCTTTTTGGGTCATAAAATTTGTTTGTTCCTCATCAAGAATGAACTTTTAAATGTTAATTTTCTTTAGGCTTTATGTTTTATCATTTTGACACTGTTGTTGTGTGGGATCCTAAAAACTTAGAAAATGCGCCATCATGATTCTGATGCATGGAGCTTCTTGTCCCAGTGAGTTGGCTTTACATTATACCCAACATGCTTCACAATGATTGGCTCATTCACAGGTGTGTGGCTAGTAACGTCCAATCAGACCCAAGCAGGTGCGTAGCGCGGAAATTACGACCTGACGATACCGCTGTTCTGACCATAGACACAGGCCGTGCTTCTGGATTCGGACAACTTTATTAACTTTATTAAGAAGGAAATATGACGGTGCTGCTCCAAACTCTCAGTTATCCTGTTTGCTGTCGGACCGGAACCACTCTGTCTGAGGCCGGCTCATCACGCGCCTTCTCGCCCGGGATGTAAGCTAAGTTTTGTTGCTATGTTGATTGCGCTTTCCTTCATTGCTAGTAGCGTCGCATGTTTTGGCTCAGTTAGCTGTGTTAGCTTGACACTGCCAGTATGAAGCTGCTTTGTTTTGTTTCTCGGTTCTTGTTTTTCAGATTTAAAAGGATGAGCGTGAATTATTGTTGGCGTTCATGGCTTCTGCAGTCTGCATGCGTGCAGGTGTTGCTGCTGCTATAGCTTCCCAGTTAGCTGAATCTATGCTTATTAATTTGCTGTGTGTGCATTTGCATTCAAATCAAGGAAACTGAGCTGTGCAGCTAATGTCTTCTTTTTTTATGGCCTGGCTTGGTGTTGATGTCCAAAGTGATAGGCCTACATTTGAATATGTAGACTATAAGGGCTGAACTGGTTTTGGATGTTTTAGGGGTTTCTATTACCTCATCATGCAAGCTGTTTGCATCAGAATGTACTTACATTTGTTCTGTGCAATATTCAAGGTAATTATTATTTTATTTTTTTACGGGAATGTGTAATATAGGCCTATTGGAGTACTGTAGACCTATGGTACCATGCAGTATTCTTTGTGTGTGTGTGTGTGTGTGTGTGTGTGTGTGTGTGTGTGTTTAAAAAAAAAAAATCCAATTCAAATAACTAATCGACTTTCGGAATTCGTCCAGCAACCCTATTTAGTACTATTTGTTTCTGGAAGAATTTATCATAATCATCACCTTAATTATATCCTGGATTTTGTGTCATCATAGTCCTTAAATTTATGTAGACATGGGATTGAAATTGAAAACAGTTTTCTGTGTGTGTGTGTGTGTGTGTGTGGATGAAGCTGGCAGTGAAATGTCAACAGCAGCATACTGATGAGAGAATCAGGCGGTCTGATCTAATTGTCTCCAGGCTGCTGCTGCTAACGTGGACCCTTTGGACTCGATTAGACAGAAATGCACTGTGGGACCTCGATCACAGCGACTTCAGTGCGAGGTTTTCACACATCGATGTCTCTGTGTACATAAAGTCAAAGGCAGATGTACAGCTGTGCACTGTTGCCTGTGATTGTAAAACGTTTGTTCTGTGTCACAGAAGGAGGTGAACAGAATCAAGACTCTCTCAGCTGCAGTCTGACTCTGGGGATTGTCAGCGTCTTAATATTACAATGGGTGATGAATTTTTTAATTTCAAACCCAGAGCTGGCCTGACATCCTGACTGTTTAAAACAGACAGACATCGCAGCAGCAGTGCCTCACAAACTGCTCTGTCTTTGAGTTAGTGGAAAGTGTGTTCACATGAACAACAAATGAATTCGATCTGGGGGTTTATATCCTCAAATATGATGACACGTTTGATCCCTGTGGAGAACATAAGTGGTTGCAGCAGCAGAAATAATGTTTCTATAAAAGATACAGTGTCCAGACGCAGCAGAACACATCAATAAGCAATAAGAGAAGATGAAAGAATGGAACATGAAAATTACATTAACAATGGGAGTTAAGATATAGTTCTGACATGTAAGGTAAAAGGAGATCTTTTTTTCTGTAATAAAAAAAAGCTTGTTCTAATGATATGAGGAACATTGTATAATTATAATAATTTTAAAGTTGTGCGGTTTCTTCTGCCGATTGTATAAATGCATAGATGAACATTCTGGAGTTAAGTTTATGTACAAAAACATTCATATCTGAGCTCTGCAGCCCAAAGAAACGTGGTGACTGTTTCAATAGAAAATCATTTTGTAGAATGAAACTCGACAAGATGAAACGTTTAACAAATATAAAAGAACAAATGGCGTTATGCCTCTTTTTTTTCTTTTCTTTGGCGATAAGCCTTTTTATTAAATGAAAATAATGACATGATTCACAGCTTGTACTGGACCAGTACCCCCTAATACACACAGTAGTACTGGCACATTATATTTCTGTCCGACGGCGGGGTTGCACACTAGTCAGTGCCCAATTATCGCTTCACTTTTATGATTCCGAGTCAATTAACAGATCAAAAAGCCAATTATTGTGCTTTTGTTGAAAATTTTGTTTGTTGGGATGAAAAAGTGTGTCACGGTGAAGGACCCTGGCGGTGTGCAGCACACGTACACTTATACAGAGTTTTAAGGTCCCATGGCATGAAAATGTCACCTTTTTATGAGGTTTTTTAACATTAATATGAGTTCCCCCAGCCTGTCCTTGGTCCCCCAGTGGCTAGAGGTGGCGATAGGTGTAACCCGAGTCCTGGGTATCCTGCTCTACCTTTGAGAAAATGAAAGCTCAGATGGGCCGATCTGGAATCTTACTACTTATTAGATCATAAGGGGCAAGGTTACCTCTGGTTTCTCTAAGGTTTCTCTGCTTTCCCCACCCAGAGAATTTGGCCCACCCATGAGAGAGAGACATCATGGCTTTCAAATGAGCAAATTGGCAGTTGGTCAAGGCCACACCCCCAGCCTTTACCATTTTGTAAAGGCAATGAGTACGAGCCAATCAGAGGGAGAGTAGGGCGGGGCTTTTGCCGGATGCGGAAAAGTTGTTCCTGCCAATGGCTGTGAAAGAGGTCGTTTGGCTTTACATTCGTTGATCTCTCATGCACATTAATTACTTTATTTTTGTATTATAAATTAGCAAATTAAAAAGTCTTGTGCGTGATTTGTACCCCCCCCAAAAGCTGCATGTGCATTTTATGCAGGATGACAATCTAAACACAGATCTGATCGCCTGAACTGAACTCCAAAGCAGGTCAGCCTGTACAGCACAGGCTACTATGGTGATTTAACCTGGCGGAGGAGCAACTCTGGGGTTGAGCCCGAGTTGCCTTTATCACCCCTTTTTTTTTTTTTTTTTTTTTAAATCTTGGTTTCTTCAAAAAAAAAACACCACGTCCGGGTTCAGTTGTTGATCAAAGCCATATCACACAGCTGTATTGGGGTATTTAGTGCATTTAAAAACTCTTTTATCATGGCTTTCAATGTTGATTAACTGGCAGGATATTTTTTTTTCCCCATGGAGGGCTTCATTCACAGCTCATGCCCTGATCCGCCATGAACTACTACAACTATTTCTAGTCATAGTTCCATTATCTTTATTGTGACTATAATTGCCACAGTTCATCACACCCCTAACCTGGTGATATGATTTTCACTGGCAATCACATCATCGTCGCTATGTAGTCTTACCATCCGTCCGTTGTGACCACAGATAAATCAGTTGTCTGTGTCTCTAACTTTTGCCCCTGAGCCTTCTAACAACGTTGACTTGGTTTGACTCCGAGGCCGCTAACGATGTGATGGAGCTCTCTTTTGTGTGTTGCTGCGACTGTGGGAGGCCCTGTTCTGTGAGGTTGATCCTCATTAGGGGCACTGCTGCAATATAGCGGCTAAAAATGCTCCAAATAAGCGGTAACTATTGCCAATATTGTATGTCAACAAGATTTATTAAACACAGTTAAATGGCTAAGTCAAGCGCAGCTAAGTACATATATAACCAGCAGAAAGCAAGTTCTTTAATTAGTTTCAGTTTTCTTTTAGGGTGCAGTACATTAAGGCTGATTTAAGCTATATTCAGTGTAAGTGACTCTAAAAGTGGGTGGTGGATGTTCCACCCAAACACAAAATGTAGAGAAATTTGAATTTCAAAACACCAACGTGGCTGACCTCAAAGGACCAAATCAATTTCAGTTAGATTGATTGTAAGTGCTTCATTTCTATATATTAATTATACTGAGATTGTCTTGATTTAAGATGGCGTTTTGATTCCCTGCCTTCCTGTGGTGTCAACAATACAAGCATTTTGATAATGCTTTGTATTTATATTAAGTTGTGGCTTTCACAAAACTTTCTTCATTTGAATGAAGCTAAAACTGAGTGTATCATCTTCAGTACTTCAGGCACGCCAAAAGGTCCAGCTTTGAGTTTGGGAGCTCTGGCCTCATACCTTAAGCCAGCTGTCAAAAATTTGGGGGTTACTTTTGATTGCAACATGAAATTTGATAAGCAGCTCAGTAATGTTGTTAGAACGAGCTTTTTCCAGCTTTGTCTCCTGGCTAAAGTTCCTTCCTTAACAGACACAATCTAGAAAAGGTGATTTATGCTTTTATTAGTTTAAGGTTGGATTACTGTAACGCTCTCTATGTTGGTCTGAATCAGACCTCCATCTCACGTCTTCAGCCTGTACAAAAATGCTGCTGCTCGCTTTTTTTTGACAAATACATCTAGACGTGCACACATCACTCCCGTTCTCTACACCCTACATTGGCTCCCTGTGCGCTTTTAGAATTGATTTTAAGATTTTGTTTGTTTTCATGGCCTTAAACGGCCTGACCCTGAGTATTTGTCTGAGATTTTAACCCTTCGTGAGCACAACCGGTACTTGTGGTCCTTAAATCAACTAGTTTTAGAAGTCCCAAGGTCCAGGTATAAACAGTGGGGTGATCAGGCTTTTGCGGTTGCTGCCCCGAGACTCTGGAACAAGTTACCCCCTGATACAATATTACAGATGAAGCTCTTTATAGGTCTAAACTCATTCATTCTGTTTAGAATGGCTTTTAATACGTAGTAGTGGTGTGACTATTTCCCTTTGTTTTTTTCTATGTAACCTTGTCTGTTTTCTATGTTTCATTATGTGTTTTTATTCTTGGTTTCTGATGTGAAACAGTTACCTGCTGGATACTGTAAAGTGCTACATTAATGAATAAACGTTGATTGATAATATCGATAAGTTGATGTGGTGAACATGTTAGCAACTGGAGCTTTGAGTTGTGTCCTTATAAATCCAAGTCTGATATTCACTTCCTTTTGAGCTCTGGTTTTTGGTCTCCATCAACTCAAACCCAACACACATCTGGTTCTTATATGCGACTAGAAACAACGCAGATGAGAGCGGTGAAACGGAACCTAAAAATATAAAGTTAAAGCTAGAAAATCCAAAAGAATGAGCTGAAAGAATCTAAAAGTAGAACTGCAGAGTTGGGTGATAATTCAGTATCCGCCCCGAGGCGAGCAGTGTTATCTAATAGTCCTCTACAGTATGTCCATAGATGAATATGTTCAAAAGATGGTCCACTCTGTGAAAAACTCTCCCTGCCAGAGGCTATAAACTCTTGACATGATAATAAATTGAAGACTTTGTGCATCACTGGAGGACTTAAAGCACATCAATATTGTTCTATTTACCACATTGGTAGATTTTTAGTTCAAGCTGGCCAATTTTGAAACACAGCTCCCTGAGAACTGATTTAACACCAAGTGGATGATCCCTGTTAAATAAAGTGAAAGTAAATGGGGCCAGTGGGAAAGCTGTGAGCAGAGAGTGAGGCTACTCCCCAAGTTAGTCTAATTGGTCCGTAGGGTGCAGCCAAGGACGCTTGATGTGGAGAGAGATCTTTTTAAAACCAGTTCAAGGAAGCAGAGGAGCTTCTAACCTTACACACACTCACCTGCATGAATGCTCATAGGTGCTTCCAGGGCTGGTTTTTGTGATGAAGGCAGAGTGACACCAGTCTGAATTTGGCTTCAGTCCAGACCGTCCTCAACCAGAAAACGACCATATGGGTCGATAATGCAAGCAGCTCCTAACAAGCGGGCAAATTCCATGTAAAGAGGAAGGTGGATGGGTTCATCCAGGGGTGTCAAACTCGATTTCCACACTGTGCCACACTGGAAAGGACGATCACAATAAGGGCCAGACATGTTGCTTTTATATAACAAGTTTAAAAAAAAGTCATTTAACTTTTTATTATTGCATGTCTCATATAGCTTTCTCCAATAAAGTTTGGTTGACAAAGCGAAATCAGCTGGTCACTGTAGTTTTTTTTTTTTTTTTTTTATCAAACAAACCAAAGGAAATAGTTCCTTTGTTGGGGACATTTGGTGCTCTAGTGAGTATTTGTGGCAGCAGGGTGGTGTGTGAGAGGTTGAGTCAAAACAAACTACAGTGTGCGTGTGTGTTCATGGTAATGAAGGAACATGTCACCCAGTGCAACCGTGTGGCTCAATGATAGCACTATAGCACGAAGATATATCAGCCTTTGATACACACAATACTTAGATTGTAGCATCAATTTAATTATTTTTGTTTTGGTCTTTTCATGGAAATGTCAATTTGAAAATGTGTATTTTTAGCCTTATATGTTAACTGGATATAAACACCTAAGAATAAAACCATAATTCATACAGTAGCTGAATTTAGAGTTACTAAAATGAAATCTGACGCTATGAGAGATTTACCAAAGCTCTGTTTACAAGCCTGGAACCACTTTAAATTAGGCAGCAATTAGGCTAATGAGCTAAAAACAGAAATGCAACAAAATAAAAGCAAAAGAAAACAAACTGTGTGATTGCAACATGAAATGTCTCTATCCAGGGGTTCTCGGCATAAGGAAAAAAAGTTTGCAAACTGGAGCTCCACCGTAGAATGCGCGCATTCATTTCGTACAGCGTTTGGATTTTCAAATTTAAATTGGTGAGTTAGGCATGAGGCGGTGAGTGGATGTTAAGAGGCTGGGTGAGCCGGCGGTACAGTAAGTGTTCCTCTAACGACTGTTTGTTTATGGAAGGCTGTGTGAATCAATGGCATTGACTTTCTGGAGAAAGGCTTTTTGAAGAAGCTGTTGCCTCCCTGCTAACACGTGGCCTCTCTCATGAGAGCTCAGCTTTGCACGCACACACGGAATAATGTAACCCTTTCACACATATATTTGCTCATACGCGCAAAAATTATGAGATATCCTACATGCATATGGGTGCTTGCAAGTAAATGTACATGCAGAAATATGACAACACACACACAAACAAACAAGTATTATTCTTTATCCAGTTTAGCATGCTCCATTGGCTGTCTCATTTGCCCACTGAACCGCCCCTCTCTGTATATTGTGTTTTCTCTAATTAACGTTGTGTTGCCTCTGAGAGAGTCGTTTGTCTCTACATCACCGCTGCGTTCTCTGTGGCTAATCACAGCCGGAGCAATGCAGGTCAAGACTTTGTGTGTGTGTGTGTGTGTGTGTGTGTGTGAGAGATATTTTTATTGTCTCTCTTAGGCCATGCCTGAAAATTTGTGTCCATAATTTAATAACACTAAAGTAGCTCTCACCAGCTTAAAGCTTCACCAAAGGAACTGACTTAATTCACCCCTACAGTTTAGTATGAAGTAAAGGTTGTTTTTTTTTAACCTCTTTCTATTCCCTTTCTCCCTATTTATGGATAGTGATTTGTCTATAGTTAAAATGTATTTTGGAGTCAGACAGACTCTGCTGGTCTGAGGCATGTTTTCCTTAAACTCATTTTTCTAGGAGCTGAAAATGCCAAAGGTTTTTTTTTGGGAAAAGGGACCCCCCCGTAATTATTTTTAGTGTTGCACCACACACACACACACACACACACACACACACACACACACACACAGAGGCCCTGTGTTCTCTCTCTCCTTCATCCCTCTTTTCACTTGACCTTTGACCCAACATTCCTTCTCACTTTTGCTTCCATCCCTTTCTAGTTTTTCTGGCTCACCTTTCTGCTCATATCCACCCTTCCTCACCAATTTTGCCCAATTCATTTAGACTTGTTCTTTCTCTCCTTTACCTTGTCTTCCACTTTCTAACTTTTCCTTTCGTTCCTCCTGTTTCCTTACGCTTTTTCTTCTTCAGGTTTACTTTTTTCCTTTTCTCCTTCACCTGTCCTGTACTTCCTTCCTTCCTTCCTTCCTTCCTACTTTTCTTTCCTCCTTTGTTCCCCCCTTCATTTCTTCAGTTTCTTCATCTTTTCCTTTTCTCCCCTGGTTGGTTTTAATCCCTCTCCCCTACACTTCCTTCCTTCTTACTGGTTTATTTGAGCTCTTCACCTTTCTGCACTTCCTTCTCTTTCTTCAACCTTAACTCCTTCCTCCACTTCCTCTCCTGCTTTCCCTCCCTCCCTCCATTGGAATTCATCAGCCTCGCTCTGCTCTAAAAGGTGACTGCCTGTTTCTCTGTAACAGCTTGCTGATTGGGTGTTGTCATGGAAACGACCACTGGAGGGTGGTTGTTTGGGACAACGCTCGTCCTGCAGAGGTGGAAGAGGAGATGCTCCGTCAGGCGTGTGTGTGTGTGTGTGTGTGTGTGTGTGTGTGTGTGTGTGTGTGTGTGTGTGTGTGTGTGTGTGTGTGTGTGATAATGAAGGAGTTGTTGTTTGCACAGTTACCTTGCATGGATAGTGTGTGTGCCTTTTCAACACTTCTGGGGCTCAGCTGTGTTTGTGTCTACCTGTCACATTTGACAGCCATATCCCTTTACGTTAGTATTCTGTATGTGTGTGTGTGTGTATTTTTGGGCCGTGCATGTGACAGCGGCCCGCTCGTTCAATATTCATGCATGTCAGTGACGGTGCAGCCTAATGTTGAATTTCCACCTAATCAATTTCTGCATGATTCTGATAGTATGTACATGTGGGTGGCAGTAGCTAAAGGCAAGACACACACACTCGTGTGAGCTTCCTCTCCACATCAGGGGTGTGTGTGTGTGTGTGTGTGTGTGTGTGTGTGTGTGTGTGTGTGTGAATGAGGTGAAAATGAATGGCTAGAAAATGCAAATGTGGCTGAGTAGGGGTTGTCAGTCTAGAATCAAAGAGAGCGTGACCGCACCACTCTTCCCTCCACCGGATTAAAAGCAACATTTAAAGAGGACAACAAAAACCATCCTTAATCCTTAAAGTGAGAAACCATCTTTGCAGAACAAAAAATAAAACCCTAAATAAAAACTAATTTGTGCAGTTTTTCCTGATGCATTTGGAGAACACTTTGCAATATTAATTCCACCTATAGTGGCAACATTATGAATGATAATTCCAAGAGGACCCGTATCTTTAAGAATCCAGCAGGATGGCTGGGGGTAAAAGAGTGAAGTCATTGCATGAAATATTAAGATCCAAGTTATTGTTCCCCTGAGGGGAGCAGCAGTGAAGGAGAGGGAAAAATAAAGCTGAAATAGGATTTAAAGTCATAATCCTCTAGATCCTCTTGTTTCATTCTGCATCTTTCTTGCTTGTAACTAAGTCCTCTGACTCCAGAGGAGACTGAAACCACAGGGAGGAGCCAGGTGAGGCAAGGCAGGCTTAGTTGTATTTCACTATTCAACAACAAGAGCTTCTCAACAACACAAGCTTTATGCAAGACAGAAAGCCAATAAGAAGAAATCTATATAATAAAAAAAGAGGAAGTAGTATACTGAGGCTGTGTAGTGAAAAAATGTGTGTTTTAAACCTCTAGAACCTGAAATATCTAGCTGGAAATAGAAAATTTTCTGCAGATAATACTTGTCAATGCTGAACAGCTAAATTGCTAAAGCTAAACTAGATTGCTTGCTTTAATGCGTAAGTAGGTAAAGCAGTGAGAATAGTTGGAAAAGTGGGAATGGTTTGAATTAGTAGAACTTTCAATGAAATAACACCAAAAATGTATGAATGTATGTAATGTTTTTTTTTTTTTCTGAAAGCTGTATAAATTGTGTAAATATTGTGGGCTTGAGCGCAAGTAAGAGAGATTTTAAGAAGATTTTCCCGAGGCTTCCCACTCTAAGTCATGCTCACTCCATTATAAGCACAGAAAAAGCCAGAATGAAACACTCGACTTAAACAGTGATACCACAAAAACCGTAAAAGATATCATGAAGCTGAATACAACTGTAAAAGATAAATGTTTTGTGAACAGTTCAAAGTTTGAATGATGTCGGTAGGTGAAAGTGTGTTAGAGGGGTAGCATTTCAAAAAGCAAGAAGCTTGAAGAGGATTTGAAGATTGCTTTATTGACTTTAATGTAAAAATCCAGTATACAGGATTTAAAGGTCCAATGTGTAGGAAGTTCTCCCATCTAGTGTTGAGATCATATACTGTATATCGCAATATACTCAACACAGTTCAAAGTATGTATTACAGCTACGGTAGCCTATATGCTTCCAAAAGCTTGTCTTTTGCACTTTTCAATATCCTTTTGGCGAAGAAGAAGACTCGTGTTCCTGAAATTTGGATTTTGAATACGTGTGCTCCTTCATGTTTCCTCCTTCAATGTTGCCGGGGCCGGGAAGCGACGATACTGCGGAGCAGTATGCTCCCTACTGGCTAACGTATTTCAAGATGGCGCCTGAATACGGAGCATCTACCCCAGTTCATGCAAATAAAAATGTAAAATTTCAAGCCACTAGGAAAACTAGGTTGATGGTGGTGGTAAATATTCATTCATGAAAAAGTTTGTGGACGGGCAACACTGATTTTTCATAATAGACAGCTAAACATAATACACACTGTACCTTTTTAAAATATTTAAAGAGATTATTAAGGCTGCAACTAAGGATAACTATCATTGATTATTTTGAGTTTCATAGTTTGGTCTATAAAATGTCAGTAAATGGTGTTGACCAGTTTTCCAAAGCCCAAGATGGCCTCCTCAAATGTCTTGTTTTGTCTCACAACTCGAATATATGCAGTTTACTGTCAGAGGAGTAAAGAAACCAGAAGATATTCACATTTAAGGAAGCTGGACTCCATTAAAAAAAAACAGTTTGAGATTTTATACATATTTGGACATTCTTGGATACTTGCAACCCCCAACAGTCACTTAATGAAGGTCGCAAATAACAGTATCACATAGTGGAGAGCTGCTTGTAAGCTTCATTGACTTGCTAAGTTAAGTGCCATACAGCCTCTAAATTCAGTTCATTGAAGGAAGAAAAACAAAGTATTTTAAACTAAGCCTCAGCGAACCCTTCCAACTCTTCTCCCTTCACCCCTCCTCCTGCTCTCCTCGTGTGTGTGTGTGTGTGTGTGTGTGTGTGTGTGTCACTGGGAAATCAGAAAGCATTTAGAGAGAAGCAATATTTTACGTCTTGTTTGGTCTCGGCGGTGCAGGCGCCATAATTACCATCATTGTTACTGTGAGGCTGCTGGGGTTTAATTGGCTGCTCGGCAACACGAGATGAGCCTTATTTGCAGCCCTTGTTATCTGCCATGTGTGTGTTTGTGTGTGTGTGTGTGTTTTAGGTCATCGAGGTGAAGGTGTAACAAGGTTAGCCGTTAAGCGTGATTTATGCTTCTGTGTGAAATCTATGTCGTAGGTAGGTGGAGACACGGTCCCTACGCCTTAGCCTGACGTGCATCTCTTAACCTTCGTGTTGTCTTCCCGTAACATTTTAGTTTTTCTGGCTCAACATTTTAAGGGAAAACCTCCTTAAGACACTTTTTTCCCAACGTTTTTGAAGCTTTCTCCGACATTTGTTTTCTAACTTTTCCCGAAGGTCTTTCTCACTTTTTACGATGTCGTTGTGTATTTGTGGGACGTTTTTGTTGTTTTTTTTCCTTACATATCTGTCACTTTTATTAGTGTTGTAATTTATTTTTTAAATGCTATAAAATTGAATAAAACACCCAAATTCAATGAAAACACTGAACTGACCAGTTATGCAACTTGTGAAGAGCGTTGTATGGAACCATGCATGTTGTTTTATTTTTTTTTTACAATTTGGTTGAAGGAAACCCAATTTTGGATTTAGAAACTTTTTGAAAATGGGTCAAATTTGACCCCGAGGACAACAGGAGGGTTAACTGCAACCGTACCTACACGCCGTGGCGACGCACGCTGCTCGGCCGTTGCATTTCCCCTCGACTCAATTCCTGGTTCTCCTCAATAAACAACTACAGATTGGCGCTGCTAAGAAATTGATGCACACACCAACGCTACGGCAAAAACTCTGCATGAAGCCTCCGCACAAC
This sequence comes from Percina caprodes, assembly GCA_013375575.1. Lineage (NCBI taxonomy): Eukaryota > Metazoa > Chordata > Actinopteri > Perciformes > Percidae > Percina > Percina caprodes. The sequence goes on from JABXJD010000053.1 coordinate 444,562, forward strand.
CATAAGTCAAGCTTTAGAGAGATTGCCAGAACAGTTTGGCCATCGGGGTGACTCACAAATTTGGACTTAGTGACTGGTTGGTTGACTCACAAGCTCAACGGAGACAACATGCCAGATAGGTGGACCTGAAAATGTGGCGAGACCAGGTCAGGTGCCTCATTAGGCCTGCTTCTAAGTACTGTGCAGTGCCTGTCTCAGACCAATGAGCCAAACCATTGATTCTCTATGACTAAAGATGGTGATGATGGTATTAAAGGGTACACACTTCCTGTCTCCTAAATGGACGTGGTCTCGTTTAAAAAGGTTATGAACATCGTGTGGATGGATAAAAAGTTAATTTAAAAAAGAAAAAATCCTGAACGCTGGTTGATTTTTGCTTGTCCGTGTTGCCAGAGCTCGTGAGAGTTAGTTCCTGAGACAGAAACGGGTCTCAAACAATGTTCATTTTCTCCTAATTTATCCTTCTTAAAATTGCCATCTTAGTGTCAGAATGTTCTGGAAATACGTGGCTCGTGAAGAATGGGTCCATCATTAACTTTGGGGTGGCCGTGGGGAAGCATCACGATGCAGTGATTCATTTCAACACCCCTAATGTTTAAAACGTATGGTGAAAACCATGCACACGCCATTTCCCACACATAAATTGGAATTTATAGAAAAAGTGTTAATGTAAGTTGCAGTGAATGTGCAGATTGTGAACACCTCACGCCCACACGTACTTCAGACCAGGTGTACACACAGTGTCTTAGAGCCTGCTGTGGGTGATGTGATAAGGTGAGAGATTTACACCTGGCAGTAAAACATTGTTTGGCTTGTTTGCCAGTTTTATTAATTGTGTTGTGAGCTTTGCAGCCGGCACAGCGTTCCATAAAATGTCAAAGGTGCGTTTATAAACTTAATTTAAAATGATTAGAATGATTAATTTCATAATTTTTAAAATAACAAGTGAAGCCTTTTTTTCTCATGTCAACAATATTAAAATGTTATTGTGAATTGTAAAGTCTGGTTTAATATGAGCTATATAAATGAATCATTAATGATCCTCCTGTGTAATTATAACGATTGATGATGGTTGATACGTATACTGTCCATGTGATGGCTTACATAAACAGCCACCGTGGCCGTGCGTAATCACGGCTGCTCTGGTGCTACCGGAGAACCTTGACGAGGACATTGTGGGACTTATGGGTAAAATACGGAGTTTGAGTGTGTGTGTGTGTGTGTGCCTTAGGCCGGCACAATATTGCAAAAAAACAGAAATTGTGAAAAAAAAATTGCGATATGAAAAAGACACATTTTTACAAGATGCCAGAAATGGAATAAAAAGCTCTATTTGGAGTTGTAGCATTAACATCGCACATGTACACACCGCGATGTAGACGATGAAACAAAATATCGAGTAGCCCCGCTTACTACCACTTTCCAAAGTGCCTCTTGTCTTTTGAGCGCTTCTTCGTCCTTCCATTTCCTCTTTTATGATTTTGAGGTTTTCCTTCATTCGCTCTCCAATGGTGACAACTCGTCACTCTTTCTGTCTCTTCTCATCATGCTGCCTCATTAGCCTTCCATTCCTCCTCCCGTAACTCTCTCTCACTTTCTCTTTTTCAGCGTTTCTCCCTCCCTCCCTCCCTCCCTCCCTCCCTCCCTCCCTCCCTCCCTCCCTCCCTCCCTCCCTCCCTCCCTCCCTCCCTCCCTCCCTCCCTCCCACTTTCTCTTCGCCTCCATATGGACGGCAACTAACGATTATTTTCTAGCACACATGATTTACGGTAAGATGTGGGATCCTGTTAGGCGGGGTGGGGGTGTGGAGGAGAAGCAGAGGGGAATGAGGGGGGAGGAATTCCAGTAGAGAGGGAGAGGAAGGGTGGTAGAGTGAAAGGCAGTGGAGTCATGGGACAAGCTTGGGGCCAGATGAGAGGATGGGGGTGGGGGTGGTGGGCAGGGTTTCGCCCATTGTTTCCATATGTTAAACACATGTTTCTGTTGTTCATTAATCATGAATAGATAGGGACACACACACACTGACACTGTATATAAAAACACACACACAAACATGTGCTATTGCTCCCAGTCCTCTCATAACTGTATACACACTGATTCTCATTATGCCTGAATGCGTTGGTGGAAAAAGAAACATACTGTGGGTTCTATTCAGTGTGCTGCATAATGATGCTGAATTTCCATTGCCACTCTACAGCAGCAGCTCTGTGAGGCCGTACTTGGGCACAGTGGTGCTTTGAGCTAAATGCTAACATCGCCTAGATGGATGGATGGATGGATGGATGGATGGATGGATGGATGGATATCTCTGCAATGTGGTTAAAGTGATGACAGTCTGTGGTTCCGCGTTTTGCTTAGCACACCGCTGCCGCAAACCATAAACCACACTGGCTTTTCCGCGTCATCCTCTCCAGCTTCACCCTCACGACCCCAAATATTAACATCTTGTTTCAAAAAAACAAAAACAAGATGGCAACGGCCATATTGTGGTGGTAGAGCGGTTGCCTACCAATCAGAAGGTTGGTGGTTTGATCGCTGGCCCCACAGGGGTGTCCTTGGGCAAGACCCCGAATTGCGTGAGTGTTGATCTGATGAGCAGGTGGCCCCTTGTAGGCCTATGGTATTCTCGGCCAACTGTGTAGGAATATGCGTGTATGGTGAAGGGTTCCTCTGCTATGTAAAAGCGCTTCGAGTAGTCGTTAAGCACTATCTAAATACAGTCTATTCACATTGCTATATTGTAGCTATACTGCTGCTACGGCCACTATTTTCACAGTATGTGGTTTTTGCCTATCGCTCTTTGTACTTGATCTACTGTAACGTGTGTAACATTAGTGAGATTTTGAGTTGCTGGTTTGGTTTCTTTGCCTTTGGACAGAGCCAGTCTAGCTGTTCCCGCCCGGTAGATATACGAGTGGTTTCATTCTTCCCATCCTACTCCCAGCAAGAACCCAAATAATCTTTTGAACTTTTAATTTCATTTAATCAAATTTGTGTATTTCACTTCCCAATCTCCAATTATCTCATGACTTTGACAGAATTAATTCTTTGCATAGTAAGATCCCGAGTACATGTACTGTAGATACAAATAAAAGCCAAATGAGGAAATGACAATGTGGTCTAAATGCTGCACTTTTTAATGTTTGCTACGGCATCCTTCGCCGCAGTTTATTTTCCTCTCTTCTGCATCATTTGCTGCTCTCTCATCTTTTTAAATGAGTTTTTCTTTAGCACAATTAAACTTCAGTCTTCGAATCGCTGCACTTTTGTCACATTGTTTTGACGCTATGATTGGGTTGTGATGAGACTGATTTGATCGGGCTGCAGGGTACCACCACAGTACATCTACACACCTCTCTCCCCTCCGACATACAGTCATCTCAACCTCCACTCTGTATTTCTTCTGCAGCAACCATCATCATTTCACAGGACCCTCTTTGCATAAATTCAGTCTCTCGCATTTGCTCGCTAATGCGCAGCATCAGTCTGCGCATAATTATACTCATTTAAGCTTTTCAGAAGCGAAGCTGCCTTCCCTCACTTGAGTGCATCTGTCTTTAGAGATGTCATATTTCAGTGCGGAGAAGTATTCTACCTGTCGACAATTAGGAACATTTTAGCATGTAAATGACCCTTCTCTGTCTCACATTTGCAACCTTCCTTATTTGCATTGCTAACGGCGTTGCACTCACAATGAATGTGTGATGAGTGTGTCAGTGAGGTTGTCATTTCAAAGCCATTAGCCAGCCGCTAACCCGGTGATTGAAAAGGAGATGAAGACGCTTCGGCCTCCCTCCTGTCCTCTGCCGAACAGTTCACCTGTCCCTCAATCAGTCCCTCAATCTGTCCCTCGATTTGTCCCTCGAACTGTCCGCATGTTGCTCTTCGAAGTCAAAATGTTGTCACTTCAGCTAATCACGACAGGCATGTTTTAGCTTATCCAGTGGGTTTGTAAATGGTTGGTTTAGCCTAAGAAGAAAGTGTTTCTCTTAATGCAAAGGAACGCTTCATCGTTCAGTTTGTACCTGCGTAGTGGAGTAAAAAGTACAATATGTACTTTTGAGTTATAGTGGAGTACAAGCAAAATGTTGCCTAAATGTTACTAATTTACTAGTAAGTGCAGTAGTACAACACTGCATAGGACCCCTTTACAAGCCAGGGCTACAACATTGGTAACTGATTAAAGGTCCCATGGCATGAAAATGTCACTTTTTTAATTAAGCCTGCCTATGGTCCCCCAGTGGCTAGAAATGGTGATAGGTGTAGGTCAAGTTACCCGCTCTTCATTTGCATAAAGTTTAATCTAGCCAACTTTATGCAAAGGAGCGGCCTGCTCAGCTTGCCGCCTCAAAAGCTGACAAATCTTTTCAATTGACTTTTGTCGATCTAAAAACAAGACAGATTCAGCTACTGCACGGTCTATTTCTCCCTTCAAATTTTCAGTAACATGTTTCGGTGAACTATTGTCGAGATTCCGAACAAGCCGCCATTATGATCTGTTTTGAAATCCCGGAGCGGACAGACCCACGTGACGCGTTCATCCGCTCATCAGCTGTAGCCATCGTGATTGTAGGAGGGTGTGGACAGTCTTTGCTTGTCAGTGGTCAGTGAAGAGAAACTGGTGGCGAGCCCACTAGCGTGCAATGCTGAGGAGAGGGGCGATCCCATCCGTGAAAACAACCCGTATATGGACATTCACCATTATACTTTGCCACATAACTTTATGCTTGTTCCTATCATACAAATTTGGCCACTAGAGGGCACCGCTGCCACTGCCAACATTTGAGTTGTAATTGCTACTTTAACAACCCGTGGGAGCATTTTTCAGGGAGGACAGTCTCGTAACAATGCAGGACCTGCCATAGTTTGTGTTGTACTGTAGAGATGGAAGTTATCTATTAATTTGTATTTAATAAAATAAAATAACAATGAAGATTAGGCATTTTAGGGCCCCTGCAAAGCCAGCAGGACACTATGTCCTCTGCTCTCTCCATTCTGTTAGAATATTATCTCTCACATGCCCACTCCCCTCCTTAAAACCTTCACTTTCTCCATCCATCCGTCTGTCCTCTGTCACCTCTGTGTTTTTCATCATCTCTACGTAATGTGCCAGGGGCCTCCTGGACCCTCAGCACTAACAGCAAACCTCAAACGCCACCCTGTCTCATTTCGCCTCACTTTCTGTCTCCGACACCTCCCGTGTCCTCTTTAGTTCCCCTTTCCACCTTCTGTTGCTCTGCAGCTGCACACGGCACCTGTCCCATCACTGTAAATCACAAACGGGGGGCTCCGGCAGCAAAGACTGTCCATTCTGAACTAATTGACACCCTGTGGATTTGCTGTATTTGCCCATATGAAATTCTGACTTCGAGTGTCAACACTTGTGGGAAATTATGTCCGCCCACATGAAGTGAAAAATGGAAAGGTAAGAAATTGGAAAACTCTTTCAGAAGCAGAAAAGACCACCCAGAGAAAGTTTTAGTATCATGAGGTGGATGGTGAACATCAACAGTGCACAGTTTAATAATGATATGAAGGACATAGGAGTTTCAATATCAGTAACATGATTGCCTCTCACCTTCATCTCACACTCTCACTCTCCTTACCATATCCCTGTTTCATTAATATAATAATATAATATTTTCTAGAACTGTAAGCAGTTATGGGGTCCATCCCACCCGGTGCAATTCACCCAACGATGGCGGTTACAGGTTGAGAGAAGAGTAGTTTGGAAAAAATATTTGGAGGGTATTTCATGGTTTTGCAATAAAGGCGCCACCTAGCCCCTCCTCAAAATTTGGAGAAACCGCTCTACCTAGTAACTGATCGGCACCAAATTTTGCACACAGCCTATGCCGACCATGGGGAATTACCGAGTCACGTTTTGTTTTAATTGGAATAATTGTTGCTAAGATATGCAAAACTTGCTCTTTAACTTCCACATTTTTTTGGATTATCAAAAGTATTTCCATAAGTTTTTGTCAAGAGTGTCCACAGATTCTACATGCATTGTTGTGTGCTATTCGGCGTTAAGTTCTATGCGGAGTTCACAAACGTATGTTTAACATATAATGTTACTGTAATTGTTAAAATCAAACAACGGCGTCACCTAGTGACCGATTGACATCACGTTTTGCTCAGTCTCAGTGGACAATGAGGTGTGTTAAGGTGGACATTTTGAACGTATACCAAACAGGCCATGTGGACGAGTCGCCCCACGTAAGACATTAGAAAGCTTATCACCTGTTAGCAAACTTCTTCGCACGGTCGCAATCGGAACAAAAGTTAATTCCAAAAAACGTAATTGTCCCGTTGACTCCTGTCTGTAAAACATTCCTCTGTTCTTGGAGCATGCATGTTATACTCGGGAGCCCTGGAGGTGACATGGAGGGGGAAAAAAAAACATGTACTGGGGACACTTTTGTGTGATCTTGACTTTGTTTTGCAAGATTTCAAGTTTAATTTGCGAGAGCTTGACTTTGACATGGAGGATTAAAAAAAAAAACTTTCATGGAGGAAAACCCCCCCCCCCCCCCAAAGCCCTATCTCAACTTTCAAACTCGAGATCTCAAGTATTAGTGTTTGTCCCCAATACATGTTTGTATTTTATTTTTATTTTTTTAAAAGTCTTAGCTTTTAATTTTGCCCTTTGCTTAAAGTCTGTCTCCTCAATTTTGTTTTTTCCTTGGATGAATTCAATGCACATGTTATTTAAAAAAAAAAAAAAAAAAAAGTATTCAAAACAACAATGCCTCCCTGTGCCAAACCGTAATAGACTCATGACTGCCCCCTAAGGCCAGAGGGAACAATGAGACCACTCTACACTTGAAAACGAACTTGGACAAGCTGCACAAAGGAGAGATTCATTCTTTATCGGAAGTGAAGATTTAAAGTGTATGTTGTGGTTTAACAAGAGGGGATGCATCAAGGACGCAGAGGAACTGGTTAGATTGATAAATTCCCATCTAATGTACTGCTCCACCACTTGCAAATCAGAAAAGGGTGTATTGCCACATTAAATTACACTTAGGTGGAATTTGCCTTGGTGAATGGTGCATACATGAACAGACAGAAATGTCAAAAATTTAAACTATAACAGTTTAAAAATAACAGTTTTGGGTAAGAAAAAATAGTCTAAAAGGGTGTAGTGGAAAAATCTATATAGTATGGGCAGATATATAGTCCAGGATGAAGCATAATACAAAGTAAAGTGACATAAGTGTCAGTGGGAGAAGACACACGGCAGCTTCCTAAAAGCCATTTTTTTAATGACCCTCTTCACCTCCTTTCTCTCTTCCTGGCATTGCACTACCATTGATCTGCCTCTCCACTGTCACCCTGTCTTGTCCCTCGCTTCCTTCCTCCCCATTAGATTGTCAGGCATCAGCTTGGAAGCCGAACCTGGCGACGGCCCCATCCCATCATCCCATCTGTTGGAGGGAAGCTGGCTGACAGAGAGGGGGGGTGCTGGTGCTGGTGTCCGTTTGTTGCCACGGTACACAGATGTGAACATGTCAAGTGTGTGTGTGTGAGTGTGAGAGAGAGAGAGAACAGATTGTGTACCAACCTGCCCAAACCTAGTGTAGACATCACACACTGGTATGAAAGAGTGTGGGGGTGTGAGAGAGAGAGAAAAAGTGGACGAAGTTGCATTCTCTTATAGCTATGGACGGACACACACACACACACACACACACACACACACACACACACGTTACTGGTGGCTCTGCAGCACAGTGCTGCCACCCTCTGGTGTTCTCTTGCCATTGCAATAACTCCAACACACTCATAAGATCCCAAACCCCATTTATTTATTTATTAAAAAACACTTATTATACTGATAAAGAAAATTAATCTAATCATACGCTGTATATTATTGCCTGTATATTATTAACAGTTGTGCGAGGGGATAAGTTGGCAGTTTGCCACAGAAACAGACTGCAAAAATGTCATTTTCAGGAGGTCTGTAACTTAAGTACTATTTAAGTGATATGAACGTGCCGGTGCAGTTACAATAATAACTGGGTTTAATGGGAGTTTCTGGAGTAAAGGTTCTTAATTCTAGTGCAATAACCTGTTTTATTAAAGTTGTTTCAAGATGCAGACACATTACTAGAAAATTATTGAAACATGTTTAAAAAAAAATTTTCGGACTGAAGTTTTAATTTGTAACTTTAAAGAATGCGAACAAAGCAATGTGCCACAGTGTGAGCTTCATGTTGCAAGAATTCACAATATTCACCGTAAAGAATACAATAAATTTTTTTCTCTCCCAAGTACACCATAAATAAAACATGGTTTATTCATAGCATTTGTTTTGCCGTATAATTCTTTTTTCAAATTGACCTTGGATTTTCCTGCGTTGCTAAGAGCCCCAGAAAATATTTCAAGGACCTGGTCGGTCTGGCTTTGCCACAAGCTTTGTTTCATAAGCAGAACTTTAAAAAAATATCTGCACACACGTCAAGAGAAGAAGATTTGAGATTCCTCAGAAGTTTGCCTCTGGAAATACATTATATTACATTGTGTGTTATGCATTTCTGATATGAGGAAAACATCCATTTGCGATTATTGCAATTTCGATATGGTCCACGATATTGGAGGCTGTGAGCCTTTTTGTATCATTACTCTTAATTTCATTGAAACATTTTCAAATTCAAATTTGAATGAAGACTTTTTTTTCCTTTAGTCAGTAGGAACCAGTTTGAAGGCTGGGACGTCTCTGCAGCACCACAATACTTCATTCAGAAGGGTTTGACACACATTTTGCCTTTTAACAAACATTGTAACCTCCCCCCATATATTGCGATTTCGATATAAATGCGATTCATTGCGCTGCCATGATTTCCGTATAGTTTGTTTAGGCCAGGATGGACTTTTCTTTATTGAAAAAAAAACTGACTATTTTGACTAAGTTCTTGACAGCGTTGACCTCCTGCTGATCCAAAGATGGTGGTAGATACTCGGTGAGTGGTTTAAGAATCGGTTTCCTCCACCCCCAAGACAGTGCTTTAGGGTTTATATATATTCAGCAGGATATTAACCGTGTAAAAACTATATTACAGCATGAATGCTGCCTCTATGAATATTTAGAACCAGTGTGACCATACTAACTTGAAAAAGCAATCGCCAGCCATATTCCCAATCCCATAGTGATCTTTTTTTGGTGATGCAATATTGATGTAAGACACAGATATGCTGTAACTCGGTGGATAAATGTGAGCAGGCACTGTACTGTGTTTTACTTCTTGGCAGCTTGAGTTTTTTTTTTTTTTCTTTGTGTGCCATACTGATAAAAAGCACCTGCCTAAGGCTTGGGATGGGCCTGTTTTGAACTTTGTTCTATAAAACATCTATGAGGCGTGGGGACTCTCTGCAGTTAGCCTGTAACACAAAGGCGTCCTGCTGAATGAAGAACATGCTTCAGAGAAAAGGAGGATTTCTTTGTGTCATGGGAGAGGCCGAGGAAAGAGTTAATAATAGAAGACTATGGGGCGCTTAGGGATATATTGTCTTATGATTTCAAGTCGGGCCTCACTGTGCAACTGTAAGATTCTCTTTCCATAAAAATATACCAAGCAAGATAAGTGAGGGAGGATAAATAGTATTTAATGTCATATAAGTCAGTGTGATAAGTGGGATTGTAGTTTGTGCCAAGTCACTGAAATATACTGCTATTAAAAAGATTTTTAGTAACAGTTGTTTTCAAAATATGAAGATCAATTATTGAATTGTAATATATTAAGATTCAACATTGATTTTCTGCACAGGTTAAGGCTGTCATTAAAAGATAAAAACCGTAAAATTCACGAAAAACCTTACAGGTCACGCTTGAATGTACCGTGTGTAAATCCAGGGTGGTTTAAAGAGATCATTTATGGATAAATATATATTTATATATTAAGCTGTTTTTAATAGGTTTTGATTAGATTAAGATATATTAAAGGGGGTGCAGACCTTTTCAAATTGTCAAAATGAAAGTGATCCTAGACATTCTATTTGAATTGATTATAGAAAAGTGAATAAATTAAGAGCCTTTTAAAGGTAAGAATAAAGAGACTCTCACATTAATGGTGTGTCTTCATTGTTTTGAGGAAGATGAGAAGCTTTTAAATCACTGAAACAAAATGAGCTCTCATGTTGGTGAGCAGTGGGTCAAATCTAGTGGGATTACATCAAGAATGATGACTGTACTCCAAGTATCAACAGTAAAAGTAATCATGCAGAAAAATAATAACCATCACCAATAACTGGTAAACTGATGGTTATTTAAACTTAAGTTAAAAGTTATTTGACTAAATCAAATTCAAAATGTGATTGTTGGTAGGGCTGCAACGATACACCCACGATTCGGTTTGAATCACGAGGGGGGGGAGAGTTATTTATTGATATTGATTGATTTCAATATTAATCAATCCAACACAAAAGATTCTTTTTTCCTTAATGTTTCCAAAATCGTTTAAGTGGTTCATTAACTCGTTCAAATGAGACATAAAAATAATAAGTAATGGACAATTCCACTTCCAACCTGTAGGGGGACCAAAGAGGAAAAGTGCTTTGGTGCCTACTGTAAAAGTGCTGGTTGACAAGTAGCTAATGCTAATGTGTTTGGTCTGTAACGTAGCTAATTTTTGGTGGGTAACATAAGACTATGACATTGTTCAACACTCTTATTTTTAGTATGATTATTTTGACCATGGGTTAACGACTCTGGGCTAACGCACAAATTCACCGGTAATGTTAACTGTATAGATAGACGTCTAATTTAATGGTAATTGTGCACACCCCTGTCTGTCAGCCTCAGTCTCCCGGCGCTGCGAGGCTTCAGTTGGGATCAGAGCTGACAACAGCCTCGGGGACACATCCACAGACAGCCCCCAGCCAGCTAGCAACCATCCACTATCATTACAGCCCGGGGACACATCCACAGTCAGCCCCCAGCCAGCTAGCAACCATCCACTATCATTACAGCCCCGGCCCGGGGACACATCCACAGTCAGCCCCCAGCCAGCTAGCAACCATCCACTATCATTACACCCCCGGGGACAAATCCACAGTCAGCCCCCAGCCAGCTAGCAACCATCCACTATCATTACAGCCCTGGCCCAGGGACACATCCACAGTCAGCCCCCAGCCAGCTAGCAACCATCCACTATCATTACAGCCCGGCCCGGGGACACATCCACAGTCAGCCCCCAGCCAGCTAGCAACCAGCCACTATCATTACACCCCGGGTCAGCCCCCAGCCAGCTCCATCCAGTCCACAGTCAGCCCCCAGCCAGCTAGCAACCATCCACTATCATTACAGCCCTGGCCCGGGGACACATCCACAGTCAGCCCCCAGCCAGCTAGCAACCATCCACTATCATTACAGCCCCGGCCCGGGGACACATCCAGAGTCAGCCCCCAGCCAGCTAGCAGCCAGCCCAGTCAGCACTTATCTCCGGTGCTAAGGACGCCAACGACAGTTTACTGAACCGTTGGGAAACAGACCCAGACACCCGAGTCAGAACAGCAGCCACTCGTAACGTTACACGTTGTTCAAACAGACCTCTCCCACTGCTAAAGAATCCTAAAGGAAACACTGTAAAATCATTTGGGAAAGCAACCTCGACCCCCAAGTAGCTCTGTGTTGTTGGCAGCAGAATGCTGTTCACTTGATCCCATAATCACTGCCATCACCGCCTGATTAATATCCGATATGAGCAGGTCAACAGGATGCTAATGGGAGATGATGGGTTTGTTTACCAGAGGGTGTGTGTGTGTGTGTGTGTGTGTGTGTGTGTGTGTGTGTGTGTGTGTGTGTGTGTGTGTGTGTGTGTGTGTGTGTGTGTGTGTGTGTGTGTGTGTGTGTGTGTGTGTGTGTGTGTGTGTGTGTGTGTGTGTGTGTGTGTGTGTGTGTGTGTGTGTGTGTGTGTGTGTGTGTGTGTGTGTGTGTGTGTGTGTGTGTGTGTGAGAGATTTGAATTAGATTGTCGCCACAGGATAATGTGTTTTATTCTGTTGGTTGCGTGTAGGTGTACTTAAATTTTAGACCAGATGATTGACATAATTATCCTCGCTGTGCTAATAACAGCGCGATGTTGTGTTATGTAAATCTCTAAAAACATCACAGTTCTAAGTTTGATCGTCTAATAATTAAGACTTCATATGTTTTATTTTTAAAATGTTCCTGTCCTTGAGTCTATTAAAATATCCTTTTTTTTTTTTTTAAATCTGCATATGATCGGTGTTTGTTTTGTCTTTTCTACATTTGGACAACATTGTAAATACCCAAAGAAAAGTGTTCTCCAGAGGGAGGGTATCTTTGCAAGATAATCTAGGTACCGGCTCTTTCATTGGTCCAGTCTCTTTGTGGGTGGGCCATGATAAATTAATTCAATTTCAACAACCACACAAGCAATTGTTGGCTATTGCTTAGTCAAATTATTTATTTGAGCAACTGTACGTTACTTTCATGACTTTGTACGTGTATTGGCTCAAATCCCAGAGTAACGTACTGGAGATGGTGCTGATGTTACAGACCATTGTTGCTGTCAGTTTTCCCGACCATTTGCTACTTCTGTACCCATGAAGGATAGACAGTTGACGCTAGCTATACCCCTCCTTTGTCGGTTTACGTTTTTCAGATGTCAAATTGCTGCCAAGAGATGCTAAAAACGTTTTGGTTTATATTTACTTACACAAAAGCAATTTTTAGCATTGTGATACCCACAGGTGACATTTGTGTAGGAAACAAGCATCTGTGCATCTTTTAAAAGTAATTATGCAATCACTATGTAAATCAGTTTCTTTTTCCATTAATTTGACGCTTTTATCCAAAGTGACTTACAATGACTGCACTCACACATGAGGTACCACCCACTTGAGCTGGGCAATATGGAGAAAATTAAATATCGCAATATTTTTGACCAAATATGTCGATATTTACACAATATGATTGATAATCATCAGTAATGTGAATATAATGACTAAATGGATAAAGGCAAATAATAGAACAACTATTAAGTCCGGCAAGTTCAGAAAATTACATCACTTTACTGTAATGCAACCTTTAAACAAATAGAAGGCTACCCTTGTGTCATATCACGACATCCAAAATGTAAGACGATATCTAGTCTCCATATATTGATATAAAATCAATACATCACCATGCCCTGCCAGTGCCACCGACAAATTGCAAGAGTCATGCAAGTACATAATATTCATCAAATAAGCAAGACCGCTTCATGGGCTGTAGGCCAAATCATGCCAAAGACTTGTTGAGCCCTCAGCTTAACATAGATGGATGAGGGACGGGGGAGCTGGATTAGGAAGGAGTCAATTTGCCCCACTGACTGACATCCTGTCAGAGACAGCGTGTACTTTGCTTAAATTGGCCAAAAATGTCAACATCTTCTAGTTTGAAAACGCCTGTGCTCAAAATGTGGTTCATCAAAAACATTCCCAGATGCCACAAGCTGTTGAAAAGCTACTCCAAATAGCTTTTAAATGTACTCCTATGGTCATTTTTATATAACCATACCATCTATATATGGTAACAAATCTGAATTTGAAGTAATTCTACTAATGAGAGAGAAGTTTCCAGCAGCACTCTCCATTGCTTCCAGAGCAACTGAATTGAGAAATAGCTGCAACAGTAGCAAATGAACACCATTAGCTGACCTTTAGAAATTAATCTCGGATGTACAGTTCAAGATGTGCTTAATGAAAGCTCTTCGGCCTCGTCCACACACACATGAGCCTCCAGCAGGGAAAAAAGTTACTTTTGAGCCTCAGAAGGAATTGAACCCTAGCATCTGGCACTGTTATTAACTTCCTTCTCCTATTCAGCTGCAGAGGACATCTTGATGAATTGGCCCTGAAATAATCTGGTTCGAGCCGTCATGACGTGCTGTCGGCAAACAATCACCCAACCTCATTAGCATTGTGTGTTGACATGAGTGTAAATCTCATCTGAGAGCATTAGCCTGCTGTGGAGTATTGATGTCCTTTTGCATATCAACATTGGTTGCAAATACAGCAGGTAGGACGAGGACTCTCTTCAACAGGTGTTAAGGGAAATCCTGCAGGAATAAAAACACTTTGCTTGAAAGCCGATTTTAAAGGATCGTGCTTTTAGAGACTGTTTGCTGCAGAAAAACTATGGTAAAATTGTAATGTTGTACAGCAAAATGAACTGTAACAGGTCCTATAACACAGTGACACGTAAGGGCATATGCGCCGATTCATGGTTTCCTTGATGGTGCTCATGGGCACACGCCCTTTAAGAATGAATGAATGAAAGTAAGACAAAACAATTTGCAATTCAGAACATTAGGAAATGGACAACGACCGACACGAACACGCACAACTATTAACTTGATAATAAAGCCATAAAATGGGATATCTTTCAACTCAGGACAACACCACTTCTCACAAACACAGATAAGATTGGAGGTGAGAAGTTTAACTGACACGTTACCGCGATCAGCTTCGTGGGGAATTAAGAATCAACTGACAGCGACATAACCAGTCACACCATGACAGACGCTCCACTTAGCCCCAACTGCAGTGTTTTATTTTAAATGAATGTAGCCTACTGACAGTCTGGTACATGTTGGTGCTCCAGTATTTTCCGTGGGTGCTCGAGCTCCGGAGCACGCATGGTATCGGCGCCTATGTGTAAGGGGTGATGGAAACTTCGACAACAGTGTTTGTGTTCCATCTAGCCACACCAGTCAATGTTGGTTTCCTTGAACCACATTCTTTACCTAACTTTAACCAAGAAGTTAAGTTGCCTAAACTTAACTAGACCTTTTAACCATCGGTGTTACCAGGGGCAGAATCACTGGTACCGATTAACAATATGGACACTTTCTATTGTTATCAGTAGGCGGTTTGTTTCAATTAGATTACATTTGGATTATACTTAGTAGCGCAAGACCGATATATCGGCCGATATTAGGCATTTTCCAAACTGCCGGTATCAGCATTTATAATGACTGATAAATGAATATTTAAAAAACAAACTTATGACTCTTCAACCATGTTATGAGTGTTGGCGTTTGTCGACTATGTTACAGCGGCCCTTTCCGGCGCTTAGCGCTACGCATGACAATTGGGATTGGTTTAAAGAAATGCCAATAAATCAGAGCGCGGTTTTCTCCCATCCCGGAACTCTGTGTGGACTCCCCAGACCCCCCTCCGCTCGGCAGTGTGTTGATAGTCTGGCAAAGTGAGACTAAAGATGTTGCTGCTGAAGTAGACATTTGTAATACCACCAGACCACCACCATTATGGTCCTTTTTTTTTTTTTTTTTTTTAAATAAAAAAATGAAAATCCCTTGTTTTCATCAACTGCCTCGCTGATGGAACCTTTCACAACACATGAGGTGATACTCTTTAACTTGTCTTAACTTCTCAGTGGAAAGTGAAGGAGGGAAAATAATTTGTCACAAAATTGTCATTATTTAATAGTAGGGATTTTACAACTTTCCCCGATTTTTCAAAGTTCTTAGGGTTGTTAGAGTGGAGCTGAATTGCTCAGTGACTAAATGGACCAAGCATGTCATGCTTTAGTTGTAGGCGTGTTGAACACACATTTACAAATGTGTGCAGAATGAGCAAAATGCTGTTACTTATTCAAATGGCAGATGTCGTCTTTTGCAGTGAAACTCTTCATTAGATGTGCTTGTCGAATGAAGTGATTTTTGATTCTGGGTTGTGTGTTCCTCTGGGCTCTAAGCCCGGGGCAACTGCACTTAGTAACACACACACACACACACACACACACACACACACACGTGCGCGCCCTTCCGCCCCTCCATCTTAACTGGAATCCCCAAATCTGCTGTAAATAGCGGAGTCCCCTCAGAGGCATTTTGCCTTTTTATCACAAATGTGCAGTGTGTGTCGGTCAGCTGCCGGGCACACAACACCCTTCATCCACTTTAGAATGTCGACAGGAATTAAAAGAGCAATGAATTAGTGTTCACATAAAAGAAGCCGTGTTTGCTCAGCATGACCAATCACAAGCATCTACCAGAGCTGCATATTTTACATCAGAAGAGCAAACTATAATTCGACATAAATATGAAGAACAAAGACCCGGTTTTAGAGGCAAAACAGAATACAGTCGCTGCTTCCTTAAACAGGAAGGAAAGCTGGCAGAAATAGCCGACTCTGGAAATGTGTAAATCACAAAGCTTATCAATATCACTTCCTCATCAGTCAGGCACAAGATCTGACCATAATTACACACGTGTGTGTGTCTCTCTCTCTCTCTCTCTCTCTCTCTCTCTCTCCCTCCCCCTCCCTCCACCAAGCTCCAGCCGATCTTCTAAGAACTGTGACGCTCCGTTCTCAGTTGAGTATTTCATTGGTCAGTAGGCGGTGCTTTTACACCGGTTGATCTCTAATCTCCAACACAACCTGCTCCCGACCAGGTTAGGTGTTACAGCATAAGTTACCACAGCGATTTAACCCGGTAACAAGTGATCCACCGTCGTGATACAGAAAACCCTGGGTTGAACCTGAAGTTACCACTTTAACACCACATCTTGCTTTGTAGTACAGGCCTCATAACTCTTTTTTTTTTTTTTTTTAAGTCCAATGAACATGAACAGACAAATGGTATGTAACATTGTACAGATGGGGTTCTGAAAATGGGACAGAGTACCCAGGGCCCTCATATGAGATGCTAGAATGAATTAGTGTGGATGCGGGGAGGGGCCATAAATTTTGGCCTACGCCTATTGGCCTATTTCTGTATTAAGCTACTGACTTTTTTTTATATACTGTGTATATATACACCCCCCCAGCTCAGCATGCATTCATAAAATGCAGTTTCAGTCATTACACTGACCCATTCTACTCCAGAACTCTTAACTTAATTTCTTTTCAGATTTATGTGCAAGAGTTGTCTGTGTTGTTACAGTTCCTGTCAGTGTACAATGTGATGCCCTTTCTTGCATTTTTGTGATAAATGGGCTTGGAGAGTGTTAATGCGGCCCAGCAGCTTTTCAGCTTTTCAACAGTTACAGGTAAGAGTTAAAGGGCCACACCCCTCATCAAATCTCTTTTCGTTGAACACATTGTGAAGACAACTTATTATTCCTGACACAGAACAAGAATACTACCTTCAGAGAGTGGAGAGCTGTTATGAATAGGATACATTTAGCTCTCAGCATCAGCACTTTCTTTCTAGAAAAGAATTAAACGGAGTATGTACGGAAATGTGTCTCATTTGGTTTCCCTCTGCCCAGAAAAGGTAATAATGGGCTCCGGGATGCAGCGCAGATGAGAGATTTTATCCTCTTGTGAACGCCACGAGGCGAGCGAGTGTGTTGAACTTGTTTTTTGTGTGTTTTTTTTAAAATAGAACAAAAGAATGATGTTTTATTGTCAGGAACTTGTTGGAGAAGTTTTCTTTCTTTTTCCTTTTCATCTGAGAAGTGCACACCTCTGCACAATCCAGCTCCACTTAAAATATATCTGTGCTGTCAGTTTCTGGCCAGTGTTAGTGTTTATTGTATTGGCTGTATAATGTATTAGATGGAGGCTGCAGGGGAAGAGGGCGCCTGCTGCTCTGCCTGTCCTGCTGACACTGTAACTCAAACAAGAAACATTAAAAATGGATTAAAGATGGATGGATGGAAGCAAGTACAGTATTAGCATGAGTAGGGCTTATACTGTAAGAAATCCTCCTCCTGGCTCCTGTTTTTGTCTAAAGTTATAGCTGCAGCCGCAGTATGTACAATGTTTTCAACACATCTAATTAAACCAGATTACGACTTCTTGTCAAGACAACTTCCAGTAAATGCTATCTTTCCCAAAAAACAACCAAAAGAACAATCTTAACGTGAGGAGTCAGTTTCTCTGAACCTTGGCAAAAAGATAACCGCTTGGTCTTTTAATATTTTAAAGTGTCTCTGAGAATGTTGGTGCAATTAATCATTCTGTGAGTAGGTGTCAAATAGTTTCTCACGAGCAAAACACCTCAAACGCTCCTGGCGATTTAAACGGACTCCGGTTTCTCAATGTGCAGCATCATTTATTATTGACTGAAAGAAAATAAGGAAAAAAAACAAGCACATTTCTATATGCAGGAGTGAACCGGTGCAACTCGTTTGCCCAGTGAGAGTTCATTTCTATTTTCTACAGACCAAGAAGTTGTAATCTGAGGGTACAGGAAAGGGAAAGGCGCCCCGAGTAGTTGGGGGTTAGGTGCCTTGCTCAAGAGCACCTTGGCAGTGCCCAGGAGGTGAACTGGCACCTCTCCAGTTACCAGTCCACCACCATACTTTGGTCCGTACGGGGACTTGAATCGGCGACCCTCTGGTTCCCAGCCCGACTCCCTACGGACTGAGCTACTGCCACCCCCAAAACTGTAACTTCCGTGTACCGTTCCACCCCGACAGAGGCTGACGGTGGCTGCATTGTGGTGAAGTGACGCCAACTCACCGGCATGTTCCCGGGGCCTAATGTTGACATCATTTTTGTCACACTAATGCCACCGTGCCGTGTGAATCAAACATATAATTAGATGACACTATCGTACTTAATTCATTACTCCCTCTCGGCCACACCTCACTACACCAACCTCGTCTCTGTCTTACCCACACACACTGGAGCCAATCACCACTCATCATCCTCTTCGTCAGTCCAATTAGCAGCACCTGCAGCACACTGATGATGATGATGATGATGATGATGATGATGATGATGATGATGCCTAAGCTTCACAACCACAGTGACGGCAAGGAAGTGAAAATAATGTCGTCGTCATGTTTCCGCCCATTGAGGCACAAATGACATATCAATACAAAAATCGGACAATTTGACCCCATTTGAATAATAAGAGAAATAAATCAATAAGATGCCCTTGCATTAATAAAGATTTTCAATATTTTCCTCCAGAATGAAATGGAATAATATTTATGGCAACGTGGAGACGGCTTTGAAACAAAAGTATAGTTTCACAGTTAAACAAATACATAAATAAACTTTGAGGGACCCCTTTCACTTTATCAATAGATTTTGGTACTATAAAATATTTATAATAGCTGCTTTAAGTATGCAAACAACAAAAGCAACTGGTTTAAATTTCCAGGCAGTCCATTTATTTACTGCACACTGCCAAACCAGTCTTCTGTTGCGTTGCCAGTAGCGATGGTCCGATACCATGTTTTTGCTTCCCGATATGGATTGTGATACGTGAACTTGCTGATGCCGAGTACTGATCCGATACCAATGTGTCATATATATAACCGCTGTATGCTGCTCTCCCTGTATGGATGTGAGAGGATTGCTATCGTTGCACGGCCTGGCTCAGGTTACATTTTTGTGAAACATGAACATTGAACCAGCGACCAACCGGTTCCCAACCCAGCTCCCTACGAACTGAGCTACTGCCACCCCCATATACTGACTTTATTATCAGCTAAGGCCTAAACTTATGGAATATCCCTGATGCCATTGGTCCACTTACCTGCTGTCCACACAAAGTACAGCAGATGTGCTTCTTATGAAATTTCAGAGCGTTTTGTAACGCATTGTTTTTTATTTTCCAGATGTTCTTTTGTCTGGGTTTTGGGGCAGAGTTTTGTTTTCACATAACAGACGTGTTCAGAGACCTCCTCTTTGACAGGAGTACAGTTCAGGGAAAACGGTGAAGTCTTGCAACAGCTGTGTGCAAAGATTCTTGCCACACTTATG
This sequence comes from Percina caprodes, assembly GCA_013375575.1. NCBI lineage: Eukaryota > Metazoa > Chordata > Actinopteri > Perciformes > Percidae > Percina > Percina caprodes. The sequence goes on from JABXJD010000053.1 coordinate 464,259, forward strand.
GAAAAAATGGAATACATGGTGCAAAAAGATATCAACATACAGTATATTAAGTCTAAAACCAGCTCAGGGATACACTGCGCCCAGCACAACAAAACACTTATTCTAACGAGCCAAGTACATGTGTGATTACTTTATCTCCGTTTTTTTTTTTTTTTTCCTTCTTTCTCTGGCTCTCTCTTCTTCCATTCTTTTATCCTCTTTGTTAGCCGGCGGGAATTGATGGAGATGTGTCGGGGGTCCAGAACCACAGGTGTTAGGGAGGTAGCCAGTAATAAATGGCTTCCAGCAGAATGTTAATCATGATTAACGAGTTAGAAGAGCCAGGAGGCAGCGGTGCCTGACGATGGAGCGAGCCGACCAGGTGTGGCAAACGCCAGCCTCGGCACAAACATCACGCAGAGCCGCTTGGCGAGGGACTTTGGCCAGCCAACGACGGACATATTGACACCCTTCTGCATTTCAATAATCCTTTACTATTGTTTTTCGGAGAGCGTAAACCTGTTTGCCAACTGAGGAAGCATTATTATTATTATTATGGCATCTCAGGATGAAAATGAAGAACACGATTACGCATGACTGAGAGCATCTGCCTGTTATGTTTAGGTCTATCAGCTGTCCTTTGGGGAAAACTAATAATATAACTCGCCATCTACTATTGAATCTGTTTGTCATGCAACTTTAAAACAATCCTTATGTTTTTACAACAGTCTCGTGGAAGAGGGCAGATCGTGACTGTTTTTTTGTTTTTTTTTAAATCTTTAGTTAGCTACAACATACTGTAGTCAAGTTAGTCTGAGTAGTTGTACAACAGTGGTTAATGAAGTGTTCAGGCCCTTTCAGTAAAAGTACCAAGTACTGCATTAAAGTCTTTACTAAAAGTATTAAAGTGTCAGGAAAATGCATCAAGTAAATAATTTGGCCTTGCTCCTTTTAAACTATTTTTGGTTTTTAGCATTTGATCTATTCTGTTTCTTGTGCCACACATCCTCTTTTAACTACAGCCATATTTGGAATATATGCTGATTGATATGTGTACATATCCAGTTTGATGTGGAGGGACTTTACCTTTTTGTCTCTGTCTTTTGTATATTAAAGTTTATTTCCGTGTATTGTAGTTTCTCTGCGTTCTGGGGTCGGTCTACAACTTGTTTTATCCCCAAAATGGACAAAGTAATTTCTCCAAAATGATAACCTATTGTCAAAGCAAGTGATTGGTTCAATGTTTTATTGATTTTCATAAAGAAAAATAGGAGTCTTTTAGAAGGCAAACAATCCTCTCAACTTTTCTACAATTGCATGTGTACAATCAAGCAGCGAATGGAAAAGACGATATTTCTGGTCTGTTGTGCAGATTGCGCTCCCAGAAGTCTCCATGCATTGTTTAGTTCTCATATGAGGCCTGAGGGAGGAGGAAATTACCTTGTCACTCGCCAGCGAGCGGCTATATTAGCTCAGTGTTTTTTCCGTATGGCAGCAGTAAACCTGGATGCTGGAGCGTTTGCTGCTGTAGGCGGAGGGACAGGTGCTTATGCTAATTGTGTGTGTGTGTGTGTGTGTGTGTGTGTGTGTGTGTGTGTGTGTGTGTGTGTGTGTGTGTGTGTGTGTGTGTGTGTGTGTGTGTGTGTGTGTGTGTGTGTGTGTGTGTGTGTGTGTGTGTGTGTGTGTGTGTGTGTGTGTGTGTGTGTGTGTGTGTGTGTGTGTGTGTGTGTGTGTGTGTGTGTGTGTGTGTGTGTGTGTGTGTGTGTGTGTGTGTGTGTGTGTGTGTGTGTGTGTGTGTGTGTGTGTGTGTGTGTGTGTGTGTGTGTGTCATCGAACCACCTGTGTGCACTTCCTCAACTGAGATCCGTGTGTGTGTATATGTGTAGAGTGCCAGCAAACTAATGAGAGGGATTTCGTTTCCATGCTGCATTAGGCAGCCGCGGGTCAAAGGGCAGACAATGTATTCACTGAGGGTTGTTTATTGTGGCTGTGGATCTCATCTTGTCTGTCAGGTCTCACAGGTCCCACATTAACTTACTGACCTCTCTGCATCGACATGTATTTATGAACACGTAAGTCTGTCATTCTTTATGTGCAAAAAAAGTTGTTTTAAGTAAAGGGGTTACATGATGTTAAACACACAGTATGCACCAGACACAGAACTGCGGCTCTGCGAGGACAGAATCCCAGAGAGTCTGACTGCCTGCATGCCTTAAGAAAAGAATCTTATGCATCAATGGCATGATAACCTTATTAATTGGCTGACATGTGAAGCTTGGGACTGATAAGGTTTAGTTGTTTTGATTTAGCTAACGCTAGCCATCCCAGTTTGGATGTAATGTCAGGTGTTTTTCCATGGAGTCTAACGTTGGCTAGCTACTTGCTTTTCCAAATTCTACTAGTTTACCGTTAACGTTACCATTTTGCTGACGATTACAACATAAGTTGAGCTCCTTAACGTTAACGTTACACAGTTCCCTTTTCCTTATGCTAAGATAATATTAGCACTGTCATCAACCATGATAGAATTAAACAATTTGCTTTTGTATTTGTCTTGGAACATTTAACTACGTCGTGAGACAATGGCGTATTTAGCTAAAATTGACCTATGTTACATATGATGTAGTTAAACAAACGCGTGTTACAGTAGTCTTCTTACAAAGCACGGGTGCGAGGTGGGGCGGTGAGATGTTCCGTTCCTCACTCACGGAGCTGTTCATTACCTTCGCTCCTCAGCTCCAAGCCACTCCCAGATGTTCCGCTCAATCCACGCTCAACTAGGAGTTTAGCCAGCTTGACTTAAATTGCTCCCCTGTTGCTCTTAAAAAAAAAAAATTAAAAAGCTGTGTTGTATTTATCTTCATGACGGGAGCTCCACCAGCAAAAAAATCGGCCATGTGATGGGCGCTGGCATGGAGAGGGAGTTCACGCTCACGCTCCACTCACATGCTCCGTCTAATTATTGTTGCTCGAAAGAAGCAAAATGCCAAGCTCACTGAAAACGACAAAAAACTGAATTAAAATGACCTTGCGACAGTATTTTATTTGTAGCGGTTGTGTAATCAATTTATACACCATCTCTTTTTTTTTTTTTTTCTCAAAGATTTTTGGCTTTTATTGCCTTTATTGATAGGATGGATAAAAGAGAGAGGGGGATGGCATGCAGCGAAGGGCCGCAGGCCAGAACGAACCTGCAGCCGCTGCGACGACGGCCGAGCCTCTGCACATGGTGCGCACGCTCAACTAAGCCTTGTTTTTAATGGACCAAATAGCAGATGCAATAGCTGCAAGGAGCAAAAAAACAGTCATTTTTACTAGCCCCCCCACTGCCTTTTCCCCCATGATGAGTTTGCACCCCAGTTGTGTGCTCACATCTGCTAATTAGCACCAAACAGCTGAGGCTGATGGGAATGTCTTGCAGGTCATAAACCCAATGTTTCGGATAAAGAAGTTTTGACAAAATGGTGGTGCTAGACCGTGTGGTGTGCGGCCAGCATGGCAATTAATCGCTTCTTCTTCCTGTCAGCAGTTTGTCAACCAGTTTGTGTTTGACTGGAATCCAGTTCCAGAAGTGTACCGCTTGTTGCTGTTTCTTTGTCTGCAGCGAGAACTCCAGTTCTTCACATCATCCTTCCTCTTCTTCACCTATCTCTTCTAACAGGTCCTGACACACCAACCAGACAGCTGACAGCTGAGAAAAGGCAGTCGGACTGACTGCCTCCCAGAGTTGGAAAAAAAACATTTTAAAGGGGTGCTATGCAGTTTTGGCCATTTCTTTGTTGTTTTCTTGCTTTTTGCTCACATTTTTCTCTATAGAGCCCCCCCCCCCCTACAGCTTTGGAATAGATATACACGGCAGCTCCTCTGTTTACTTGTGTCTGACTTCTCCCTCAGTCAGTCTGCCGTTTCCTCTTTCTCTGTTCCTCCGACGATGCTTTCCTAGCTTTCGGCTTCTTTTTTGCCGGCTCAGCCATGACAATAGTGTGAAAACCTCCATCGCTACCTTGTTAGCCGGTTCCTGGAGGGACGTATGTGTGCATTGCCCTGAAGCAATTTGTTACATCGTGATAACTTCCTGAGGCTGAGTCCGGCGACTCGCCGGCTGAAAGTTGCAAGGGTTTTCAGCTCACAGGCGCTAGGAGGGAGCTCGACGACCACCATTGAACCACTCCAATGACTCAAACTGTTCAGTTAAGCTTAATTAAGCTTAAAAAACGGTGTAGTTCCTCTTTAAGCAAGAAATAGGCCATGCAGTTTGAAAGATTTTTGTCAGATTTTGAGAGACTCTAGTCACGGTCATCCCACTCGTCATTTCCCGGTTAGCACTCCACCAATCAGATTGGTCGTCCGTCGGAGGAACACACCAAACAGACTCGAGTCACCGACCTCACCAGGCTGTCCAACGGCTGATTATCTGGTTGGTGTGTCACGGCCTTAAAACAAAACAGTTTACACATGTAGAATGTCTCTCTCACCTCTTGTAATCAAGTTGAAGCGGGCTTCGAATGTCAGTTGTTATGACAACACCAGCATGGCAGGCAGCGAGTGTAGTGTCCAGCAGTGCATTGAGCCACACCTACCTCTACATGTCCGTCCCTGATGCCCTGTCTGTCTTGCTGCCCATGTGTCTGCCTGTTTGCCCTCCCTAATTATCCACTGGGGATTATAAAGATTGACTGAATTGAACTTTACCGACTGTGAATGACTGATCGGCTGTCCGTTGCTAGGGTTACGGGGTCTTACTGTATGCGAACCTGTCGACCTTCGCAGCTGTCTGTCTGTCTGTCTCTCTGCCAACCTACCTGCCTGCCTGTCTCTTTAAGTCTGTCAAACTGTCTGCCCCCCACCGCTCCTCCATCTGGGTGTTTTCTTTTTGCCCCATTATTGTGGTCCTGTGTCTGTCTGTCTGTCTGTCTGTCTGTCTGTCTGTCTGTCCACATCTTTAGTCAAATCTCCAGCTTCTTCAGCCCACCTGTCTATCAATGTGGCAGGTTATGTTCATATTTTAATTCACAAACTCAAGGGCCTTTCATGGCCGAGATTTGAATTTGTATTCTTTTTTATCACAGGCCATCTCTGTGTGTGTGAGTAGAAAGCACTTAATCAGGAGCCAGAACTTCTATTCCTGAATGGGGGATCCTAGCAAACGGCTTTCCAGCGTATCACTGGCCGATAGCAGATCTGAGATTGGGAGGTTTGGAAAATTACATTTCCACTGGCAGCTTTGCCAGCTGGAAGTCTTTCTGAATGAAAAGAAATGAATGTTTCCATGGGCTGCGGTGTAAAAGCTGCCATAATAATGTATTAAATGCTCCGTAAGCCTCGCATGGTGGTTGTTGGCATGCTATGAAACTGTGATCCTTACTGTAAGCTAGAAGGATACAAGTCCACAATTTATATTGGTGGTGTTGTGAGTTTCAGAGTCAGACATCACCTCCACAAATATTAAATAATGCACTCTGAGAAGGCTACAGAGGAGCTGTTGCATCATTAAGGGAATACTCCACAACAGATCCAAATGCTTCAAAAGGTCCATAAGTTTTCTAACTACTCCTGCTGACCCCCCGTAGGAAGTGCATGCGCACGGTTTTATAAATCCAAATATTTCTCTACGTACTTGCATCCTATGTTTCGTTCATATGCCACTTCTGACGCACATTTTTATAAATGAGGCCCCAGGTCTGGGACATGTTTAGCCTAGCGTAAACACTGGAAACAGAGGGCAACAGTTAGCTTAGCCTTTGCCAAAACTGCCGTGTCTTGGTTGTGTTCAGACTTAAAAGTGTGCAAACCTGGCAACCATTGCCAGAGGACAATCGATCCTATATGTCTCAGGCAGTCACTTAGTTCAGTTGTATAAGAAATAGTCTATATCCACGACACTCCACTTCCGGGATTGCTATGTTGCCAAATTTCACTCTTTTTAGCCGGATGTCTGTCACTTTTCTCTTCCTTTTGTGTTGGAATTTTAGACTCTGATGGATTTGTAAGGACTATGGTTACCTGCTCCTCAGATCTCTGCAGGGTAAATCCAGACAGCTAGCTAGACTATCTGTCCAATCGGAGTTGTCTGTTGCACGACTAAAACAACTTTTGAACGTTCCACCAAAACAAGTTCCTTCCCGAGTCTATTTCGAAGCGGCATCATGGCTCCGTCTGGTGCTTAGCACCGGCCATGACGATTGTGTTTGGCTTAAAGAAATGCCAATAAACCAGAGCACGTTTTTCTCCCTTTCCGGAACCTTGTGTGAACTTGCCAGACCTTCCTCCACAGCGCTGTGGGGGAAGGTCTGGCAAAGCGAGACTATTTAAGAAATAACTGTGATGCATAAGCTTAATAAAAATGTCTTATTTTAAAATGTGTAAAAGACAAAAATTCAATGGGCAAATAAGCAAGTTTTAGAGTTGTTGTAAGGCCTCTTCTTACACTTCTGATGAAGCTAGACCAGAAGTTTCTCACTGTCTACCTTCAGTGCTACCAAACAGAGATTAAAAACGAATAAAGAATTCAGAAATAAAGAAATATGTCTTCTGATCCTACAAACTCCATAGCTTTGATGTTTTAATGTATGGCAGTAGCCCTCACTAGTTCAAAGAACTAAAGTATTTTATTCAAATGAAGGACTTATTCTCTGCTGTAGCTTTTGTGGGACCGATTTTAAGGGAACATATCAGAGCTTCTAGGTAAGTCATAGGCGTCTGTTCATTATCAGAGAAAAAGCAACGTGCGGCACACTTAGACACACATTTTCTATCCATTAAGCTGAAGCAAATGTCGTGGGAGAGCTTGTTAGGGCTGTAGAGTGCCTTAATGTGCCGGGGGATAAGATGAGTGATGGAATAAAACAATGGAGGGTTGGAGTTGTGCCTTTCATCCTCCTGTGTGTTTAGCGGCAGACGTGTTATTAGTTCGTACTCTGATTAAAGACGGGGCTCACCTAAATGCCCAAGAGTTGCTCATTCTATTAGCCATCACAAACCCGTGTGTGCTTTATTCAATCATTACCTTATTCTTTTTTTTTTTTTTTTTTTTGGCGAGCCAGTCAGTTTTGATTACCCCGCAGATTACAGTGATGGCTTTGATCAAATGAATATCCATTATTAACTTAAACTTTCTCTGCACAGTGGCAACAGTTATTATTAAGAGACTGCTGCATGGATCACAACCTCACTTTGAAAAAAGTCTTTATAAAGATAATTTAACATTGTAAATATACAAATGCATGTGATTTAAATGTCTGAATGTACTCTTAACGCTCCTCGTCTGGTGGTGAAGTTAAACCACAGACGTCTGATTTATCGCCGAGATCAGAGTACATGATCCTGTCTCAGCTGGACCCAACGGATACATTAAGCACTAAAAGGACCTTTCTGGGTGCAACAGTTCATTTTATACAGGGTGGTGCGACATACTGGAAGAAAAGTTATGCAGCAACTAGGTATTAACTAGATGTTCCGATACCGATACCTTACCTCCGATACAGCCTAAAATGCTGGTACTGGAGTTTCTCAATAGCTACAGACACAGAAATGGCACATACTAAGGAAAGCTCATTGTGGGACTGGCTCTAGTGGCTGTAATTCTGCACCAAGGCTGAATTTTGGGAAAAAGACTTCAGATATGGTATTAGGGAACCACTAAGGTCTATATAAAATAGACTTTAGATACAGTATTAGGGGACAACTAAGGTCTATATAAAAGAGACTTTAGATGCAGTATTAGGGGACCACTAAGGTCTATATAAAAGAGACTTCAGATACAGTATTAGGGGACCACTAAGGTCTATATAAAAGAGACTTCAGATACAGTATTAGGGGACCACTAAGGTCTATATAAAAGAGACTTCAGATACAGTGTTAGGGGACCACTAAGGTCTATATAAAAGAGACTTCAGATACAGTATTAGGGGACCACTAAGGTCTATATAAAAGAGACTTCAGATACAGTATTAGGGGACCACTAAGGTCTATATAAAAGACTTCAGATACAGTATTAGGGGACCACTAAGGTCTATATAAAATAGACTTTAGATACAGTATTAGGGGACAACTAAGGTCTATATAAAAGAGACTTTAGATGCAGTATTAGGGGACCACTAAGGTCTATATAAAAGAGACTTCAGATACAGTATTAGGGGACCACTAAGGTCTATATAAAAGAGACTTCAGATACAGTATTAGGGGACCACTAAGGTCTATATAAAAGAGACTTCAGATACAGTGTTAGGGGACCACTAAGGTCTATATAAAAGAGACTTCAGATACAGTATTAGGGGACCACTAAGGTCTATATAAAAGAGACTTCAGATACAGTATTAGGGGACCACTAAGGTCTATATAAAAGACTTCAGATACAGTATTAGGGGACCACTAAGGTCTATATAAAAGAGACTTCAGATACAATATTAGGGGACTACTAAGGTCTATATAAAAGAGACTTCAGATACAGTATTAGGGGACCACTAAGGTCTATATAAAAGAGACTTCAGATACAGTATTAGGGGACCACTAAGGTCTATATAAAAGACTTCAGATACAGTATTAGGGGACCACTAAGGTCTATATAAAAGAGACTTCATATACAGTGTTAGGGGACCACTAAGGTCTATATAAAAGCATCCAAAGAGCACCATGTCATGGGACCTTTTAAAAACTTTAATTTAGCCTCTTTTAAGTCTAATTTCCTGTGGCCATAAGACACTTGAATGTGAACATGTTGCTGTCATTTCCCTAGTCTATGCACATAAGTAAACAATAGAGCAATGATGTTTAATTTTGTTTTAATGAACAGCCAATCAATGGCCATGGATAAACCGTGAATTACGTACTTGTGTCATTACAGAGGACCAATCAATGCACTGAAAAGGAAATGCTTTGGGCGTGTTTGGGGTTTAAGCAAAGCCTGCACCCAAGAGCAAGATGCTAGTAACCGTCCTTTGTGACTATAGATCAATAGTATGACGGATTAGACTCTGATGATTATCTGATCCATCACAATGATCCATTCGGATGGGGGAAAACTCGTCATGTCATGCTTTGAACATTAACTTTTTGTGATCTACATACCTTTTTTATTTCACCATGTTCATTCTACAGATGTATAGCCCTTCTGAGGCCTTTACTTTATTTAACGCCATGATGGATTCAGATATCATCGGTCCGTTGGGACCCCGGCACCGACTGCTGTTCAGTCTCATTTTTAAGGGAAACAGAAGCGCTTATCTTATCTGACAGCCAAAGTTTGTCATTCTTTAAGCGTCTGACAGCTCGGCTAGTATCAGTGTCTCACTTATAGTTCAAACTACACCACTGTTGCTAGTTATTTTTATTTATTTTCAATTATGTATTCGAAGCAGTTTGGAGTTTAAAATGTTTTTTGTTTTTGTATATAGTATTAGCCCCCCACCCTTCTCCCTAGACTGATTTAATATAAAAAGTAAAGTAAATTACATCCAATAGGTGTGTGAATGAAAGAAGTTGTATACTTTGGTGCATATTTGATATTCTCATTCCCCCACAAGCCCATGAGGTTTTTCTTTACACTTTGTGTCTGCAGCTTTCTGGCAAAAAAAAGGGATGTAGATAATGTCCTCTCAATTCGCTGCGGGGACTTGAGCAAGCAAGATTTTATAACAAAGTTGTCGGGGACAAGAGCTGTTGGCTGGATTGTGTTAGTGGCTTTTAAAAGCTATTTTCACTCCCAAATACCAACCCACCATGCATCCTTTAGCGCCTGCATGGGACACACCGGGCACCGCAAAGTAGTATGAAGAGCAACGGTAGCTAGTAGTATGAAAGGCAGGGACGTCTGAATGGTGGTTAGGTCAAACAACACAGGACTTCCCCCCAGTAGACCGACCGGGGTCTGCGTCCTGTTCTTGTCCTGTGCGTCACTTAAACATACATTTCTATTTTTTGTGAAAAACAAACAGTACAGTACTACAGTATTCAACAAATTAGTAACAAAATATGCAGTAGACCAAATAAACCTATGAATAAATGACAACACCATAAGCCCATCATACACGTCTCTCCCCAGCACAGAGGAGCTGTTCAGGAACTTTTCTAGTATAGACATCCAATCTACTGAAAGCTTTTCGGAGGGGCCCCGATAACAAACATACAACGGATAATATACAAACCAAAAACTCAATTTACCATGAACACAAAATAGACAAATACAGAAAAAAAAACTACAAACAAACAATCCCAGCACATATATAGCACTTACAGAATAATCAACAATCATATGTTAAGAGCAATTTTTCCTTGAGATTTTTCTTGAAGATGGAGATAGAATTTCAAGTTTTCCTTAAGTTTGTTCCAAATTGGCGGTCCCCTACAACCTACACTCAGGCTCGTCCACTTCAACCGTTGTTTTTTGCCAGTCTATTCCTCTTAGGGTTGACCCATCTCCGAGAACAAATAATCTTGGGCTGAATGGAACCTGGGTCCCTGCACCCTGACATAGGTTATCATGTAGAACATATGGAGGGTGGGATCAGTCCCATCAGCCCCCACAATGGCTGAAAGCTGTGAACTGTTGTCAGGTGATGCTAACGTATTACAGACCAAAGTGACTGTGGTCGGTGGCGGCGCCAGAGATTTCTTTTTGCTGATGCTATGAGGCTGCTCGGAAATTTAAAGTTTCCCTTGACACGTAGCCTACACACACACACACGTGCACAGATACGCTCCCACTAAGCGAGCGAATGAGAGTGAGAGAGAGATTGTTTTTCATGCACTAAATTCAATTTTATTTATAGTATCAATTCATAACAAGTGTTATCTCGAGACCCTGTACAGATAGAGAAGGTCTAGACCACACTCCAGAATTTACAAGGACCCAACAATAATAGTAGTTTCCTCCAGAGCAAGCAACAGTGCGACAGTAGCGAGGAAAAACCTCCTTTTAGGCAGAAACCTCGGACAGACCCAGGCTCTAGGTAGGCGGTCTGACGACCGACAAAATTTGCCGATACAATGGAGGTCCATCTTTTTTTTTTTTTTGTTTCCTTCCAATTGAAATTTTTCAGTGATGCTGAGCTAGCAGTCAGCACTAACCAGCCATGAGCAGCTTGTGTCACATGCTCTGTTTCTCTGCTGGAAAGGCGGGGAGCCTGCTGAAGCTTTGACAGACACTAGCAGCACATTTATGGCCCTTTTGGAGAGAGTCACGGTGTTGTGTTGTAGCTCGGCCAGCGTCTCTACTGTGGGAAGCACTGTGCTGTGTGTGGGGAGCATTAGGACATGGTCAAACTCCTGGTGTTTATCGCAGTTAACTTTACTTTTTGTCAACCCTAAATATCTTTTTAAGCTCTGAATATAGCACAGTGACAGTATTGGTGGGCTCATGTTGTGTTTATTGCCATTACCGAGAAATAGTAATAGGTTTATTTTATATAGCACGTTAAAAGGGACTCAAAGGCACTTCACAATACAACTACAACAATAAGAAATGTCACACAATAAAAGTGGTTTTAAAAAGGTGGGTTTTAAGTGCAGTTTTAAAACGGGGGGAGTGAGGGAGAAGGCCCTGTCCCCCCAGGTCGGGTGCTTGAAATACGCCTTGCTGATGTATAACATTTTTCCTTATCTACCTTGCTAGTTACTAGCTATCTGTGAGAGGCTGCTCTTTGTACTTTCTGTACTAAAGCACACACTTTTTTTTTTTTTTTATAACTAGTCTGAGAAGTGAGAACGCTTCATCAACAGGGTCATAGATAGTGAAGAAGTCCCTTGTGTTTCTATTAAAAAAATTTTACACATTGCTCTAGTCATTTTCATATTGTATTAATTTTCAGTTTGCTCTAATTTTGCCACTGCTTTAGGGTAACAGTTCAGCACTTACTACCCTCCACAGCGCCGCGGAGGAGGGTAGTAGGTCTGGCATTGCAAGACAAGTGAAGAGGGGACAGACTTATCTATCTGAAATACCAACACTTAAGAAAGTTGAAATACAGACTGTCACTGTGAAAGCGAGACATCTTCTTCAGAGCAGCAGCTCCTTCAGTAATCTCCCCTTTATTCACCACTAATTGCGATCATTATTCCAGCGAGACAGCGAGTGATTGCATTATAGCCGTCGCTCCAGTCAAGACTCCTCCCCCCTCCCCCCTGTCAAAATCCATGTCAAATCCATGCAGTCCCCTCAGATCCCCTCAGATCTATAAACATCCTGAGTTGCAGCGTCGAGGGACCAAAGACTGGAGGAGAGAACTGTGCCGGCCGGGTGGTTGCTTTAGAGAGGGAGAATTGAGGGAGACTGCAGGAGCAAAATGGCACAGACCCATGCTCCTTGTGGGAAATGCAGTTTTTAAAAATGTTTTGGTTGTTGAAATAACTTTGTTCTTTTCGGCTCAATTCATCTTTTTAAAGTTGTCACAGAGGTTATGACTGAAAGAGTCCATTGGAGTCCCAGAGCGTCTACAAGAATGTGGGTTATTCACAAAGAAAAGCTGCCGCAGTGTCACTAAGCTGGGAAATTAACCCAGGCTGCACCTAGCATCGCAATGGTGTAACTGTGTCGAAGTTAGTCAGTCTGACTCAAGGAACGTAGTCTCTGCTTGCCAGGCCTTCCTCCACAGCGATGCACAGGAGGGTCTGGCGAGTCCACACAGCATTCAGGATGGGAGAAAAAACGTGCTCTGGTTTACTGACATTTCTTTAAACCAATCACAGTCGTCTTGGGCGGCCATAAGCACTGTGCGCAATATTTGTTAAAGGCTTAATATGTGTTTAACCATTCTGAAAGAGAAGAGAAGTCCTGGGCCTACAAATCCCATCCTACAAACTAAAGGAAAACATCTTTCTTGGTACAGATTCTTGCAAAAATCACATGACATGACTATAGTACATTTTTATTTTTGTTTCAATGAGAATGGATTGGATGATCCAAAAAATGTATCAGTCCCTCAAATATCGTGAATCATATCGCAATTGCATCATAAGTCAAAATAATCAATTTGACATTTTACTCATATCGTGCAGCCCTAAAGGCAATTATGCAAAGGCAGCGCAAATCGGTACAAGGGAAGCATCCCTAATAAATTTTTTCCACACCGCACGACTCTGAAACGGTCTCAAAAATTGCATGTGCCCGCTTATAAGATAAGACATATCAAGTGTGCCTCATGTTTTATTCAAAACGTAAGCCAGTACATTTTTTGCCTCAGTCTGGACTAGGTCCACATCTGGGACTACATCTTGGCTGAGTATTACAAAAAAGCGTCAGAGGCAATCTGTCAGGGACACGAACACTTCATTGGAAATCAAATCCATCATCCTTGACTTTGGCTGGAGGATAGAGAGAGAGAGAGAGAGAGAGAGAGAGAGAGAGAGTTTCATTAAAGAAGAGCCTGTGCTATTGGTTAATTGACAGACATTGATGGAGTTTGCTTGCAGCATAATTCTCAAACTCATTCTTATTTTTGCAGCATCTTACGTCTCAATCAAACACACACACAAAAAACTGTACATACTTATTCAGATATTTGTCTAATTTGTTCATAGCATGTAACCCTATTGGTAATCATCACAGGTACATGGCTTAACTAAGCACTTTTTAACCATAATTTAAATCTGAAACACTTTTAAATTTAAAACGCGAATCCCTTAACTCTAAAGTCAGGTCTTAATCCTAGATTTAAGAGTTGAACCTTGAATTGTTGTCCCCAGATTGGAGATAAATCCCCAAAATGTGACTGTGTGAATGTATTTTCACACATTTTCATCTCTAAAACACACACTCCTGAAATAACACGCACGCACACACAGACACACACACAGAAATCTTGCACTTAAGGAAGAAATTTATTAATGAATATCTATTAAAACACATGGAGATGGTGTAAAATTCCTTAAGAGAAAGAATATGATGTAGAGGAGGGGCCGAAAGAATAACTGAGAAAATGTTAAAGGTCCCATGACATGGTGCTCTTTGGATGGTTTTATATAGACCTTAGTGGCCCCCTGATACCAAATCTGAAGTCTTTTATATAGACCTTTAGTGGTCCCCTAATACTGTATCTGAAGTCTCTTTTATATAGACCTTAGTGGTCCCCTAATACTGTATCAGAAGTCTCTTTTATATAGACCTTTAGTGGTCCCCTAATACTGTATCTGAAGTCTCTTTTATATAGACCTTAGTGGTCCCCTAATACTGTATCTGAAGTCTCTTTTATATAGACCTTTAGTGGTCCCCTAATACTGTATCTGAAGTCTCTTTTATATAGACCTTAGTGGTCCCTTAATACTGTATCTGAAGTCTCTTTTATATAGACCTTAGTGGTCCCCTAATACTGTATCTGAAATCTCTTTTATATAGACCTTAGTGGTCCCCTAATACTGTATCTGAAGTCTTTTATATAGACCTTAGTGGTCCCCTAATACTGTATCTGAAGTCTCTTTTATATAGACCTTAGTGGTCCCCTAATACTGTATCTGAAGTCTCTTTCCTGAAATTCAGCCTTGGTGCAGAATTACAGCCACTAGAGCCAGTCCTACAATGAGCTTTCCTTAAACCGCAAAAATTTACTTGTATGTATAATTTACAAATCTTACAGCCTGCATCGCAAAACGCAGCACTCATGATTTGCTCATGTTCTGTGATTTTAAAGTAGCTTCGAGCCCCCTCATGGTGAAATCACAGTCAAGCATGAGGGAGTTTTTGAAGCCATCTGCCTCGTTAGAAACACCCTAGCATGCACGCCAGACGCGCAATACGTCCTCCAAGGCTTGGGATTTAGACAACGTCCTGCAGTACCTGTGGCATATGTACTTACCAACAAAAAAATCAATCAACCTCATCAAGTAATTTCACAAACACACAAGCGTCCGAGAGAAACAAGTTTTTGGCGCTTACTGAGAAACTGACTTTAGATGTGTGCTTTTCATACGCCAACAGTGCTGTGGTTTGATCCGTGTTGTCTGATTCTAGTCCTGTCTGAGAATAAATGAGTCCAAAATGACTCCCTCTTTGCCTGGGGGGAAATCTCATTTAGCACTCTGGTTACGGGTCCAAATCAAAAGTCGGCTGAATTAGAGATTTTCTCCTGGGTCTGACTATTGAATAACACTGAGTACACACCTGTACTGTATGTTCAGACTGCTGATAGATCTTTTCTTTTTTTTATTATCCTTCATTCATCTAAGGAAGATTGACTGAGAATATATTTGCTTTTCCAGCGCAGAGTGCTCTCCTTCACTAATGCAGTTACATACACGCACACCTGAGAACAGCCTGGCAGTGTGAAATGACTGTGATGAGTTAAAATGGCAAATAAATTGGCGCTGTTTATGAAAAAGTTAGTACTTAACTTGTATCAGACCCCTTTTAAATACAGCAAAATTTAAATTCCAGTGCCATTTGTACACTAAAGAAGTAATTCGTATGTAGTCCACCTAATTACCAAATTATTCCCCACATTGACTGCCACTGAATAAGACCGCAAAGATAAAACAAAGGGCTTTTAAGCAGGGAAACGGAGTTTGTGTCCCAGAAGAAGTTAAGGGGTAAATACAAGACTAAAAACAGGAATCGTGTGTTTGTGTCTCGGGATTACTACTCGAGGACGCGGTTAGCTTTTCTCGGCTAACCTAACTTAACTGTAACGGCCGCTAAACTGTCACGTGAATGGACGACCGGTCAGGGTTGGGTACCGTTCATTTTTATCGGTACCCGATAAAATGAAATTAATGAAATTAAGTTCTGGTACCTGGACACCAACAGTTGAGATCAATAAATGGAAACCCTTCAATGAACTGCAGCTACATTGAATCCATGTTGTGTTTGATCGGCTGTATCAAAGTTGATATTCACTGTCAGTATAGTATTAAAATATATTACAGTACATAGTTAGATTATCACTTTAAATGACAGCTGCTATTGGCAAGACCAAAGAAAGTAGCTGAAAGTATTGAAGAGCACAAATAAAAAAGCAATCCATCAACCAACGGCTCACTGACATTTTACTCATTCTGATGACATTTCTATAGATCAGAGCTGTATGGGATTTGATCTGGCGAATAAGCATGTTAGCGATGGTGGTATTCTTGGACTTATTCCCGTGGTGAATTGAAAGTGATTATGTTGGATCCTGAGGCAGACTTGACGAGAATCTGCCTGTGTTTGGGTTTGGCCGGGACTTATTCGGCTTTATGCTGCTGTTCTGCTGCTGCCTCTGCGAGCACTGATGTGCTGTTTTTACAAATGGCTTTCTGTCACTGATTTCTCAGCCTGGTATGTCCTGACAAAGGCATTCATACTCAGGGAAAGAAGGAAGATAAAATGGCCCCTATTATTTTTATTTAAAGTGCTGCTTGTTAGAGTGTATACCCTCTGAATAATTACAAGACATCCCGTTAGAATTTTTAAAGATAAAGGTGATATCTCAAATAAAACAAATTCCGACATAAAAGCACTATAATAGAATTAATACTAGAATAACAATGTTTTTGAGGATGTACTTTGTCTAATGGACTGAGTTTGGTTTCTAATGTTTTGTCTCCCCTTTTCTATACAATGCACCAACACCACTGCAACCTGCAGCCTAGTGAAATCCGAAGTCTAAAAGAGTGATTATCATTTTCTTAGTCCACGAAGTTCCACTTCCGGGATTGCTCCAGATGCATGTCATATCGCCATTGTCCTTTCCTTCCTCTTTCTTTGTGTTGGCATTTTAAAATTTAACAGATTTCTCTGCAGGGTAAATCCAGACAGCTAGCTAGACTATCTGTCCAATCGGAGTTTTCTGTTCCACGACTAAAACTACACCAAAACCTTCCCGAGGCTATGTTGCAGTGGCTCCGTGCAGCGCTTAGAGCCGGCCATGACAAGTGCCAGTAAACCAGATCATGTTTTTCTCCCATCCCGGAATGCTATGTGGACTAGCCTGACCCTCCTCCGCAGCACTTTGGAGGAAAGTCTGGCCATGCAAGACTAGATGATCATGACTGCAAAACATCTGTGAAGAAATGTGAGGAACAACTTTGTATCCAACGCCACAGACGGCAAAATCAACATAAGTACGGCTGTTTGCGGATGTTGTTCTAGGTTCAACCGTGCTAGTTATATTTGTAAAATCCAGACTTGTAACTTGACCTTGGTGAATTCTGCAGTATGTTTTAAGATTAGGCTATGGACATGGAATCAAATTATTTCAAAACAAATTACGAGTTAGTCTTCATTCAGACTTCATTATTTGAAAAAGTAAGAAATATAGAAATTGCCAGCTTTATTCTTTAGGAAAACTTCAAAAGGTACCTTTAACAAAGCAAGGCTCTGTAACATTAGCATCTTTACTGCCAATACACCTGGACACTGGCCTTCTGTTTATCTCCAGAGCAAATGGGATTATTTCTGCCATCACAGCAGCTGTGTAAGCAAATCCCAAAATCAAACTGAGAGATGAAATGTCGAGACTTCCCCAAAATGGGAACTGAGAATGCGGTTCTGTAAAACAAAACTCAAAACAACCCCTTTGCCCCAACACTGAGTATGTTTACACGCACACCATTTTTTCACTATTATTCAGAATATGACAATATTCCCAATTTGATACAGGTCATAAACAGTATACTCCGGTTGGATTTTCCTAAGACATTTTTCCGAATATAGCATTTTCAGACTAAGCACGTGTGATATGCTAGTAGCATTCGGGTTTTAGAGGCATTATTTGTATACAGCGCATTCAGAATATGCGTCTCAGTCGGGCTTTTACGACTTGTTGCCTGCTTACGGCTTATGGTTAGCTCTGTGCGTTGCTATGGTTTCTGTACACAAATTGACCAGCCAACAGTTTGCAAGGCTGCAGACCCGATAAGGAGAAACACACCTACTTTTAAATGTTATCCAAGACTTGGATATCAACAGGTTTTTGGATATTTGCACACATGTAAATGGAACAATTTGTGGAATATTCACTTTCATTAGCCATGTAAACCGCTTAGTCGGAATATTGTCTTTCTTGGAAAAAGAGATTAAAAAAACGGAATATTATGTGCATGTAAACATAGTCACCAATGTCCACATTTCATTCACAACAAAAGAATACATGCAAAATGTCAATATCATGAAGTATTTTTGGTCAAATGAGAAAAAACACACTCTCAGACTCCAAGCTACTGATATATGTGTAACTATGATTTATGAACAGTATATCTTACCACGCATTAACAATATTTACAGTGATTACAGAGACTTTTAAGTAAAACAAAAATATCCAACACTTTTTTTTCTTCATTTGTGCATTGTTATCCTCTATTGAAAATCCTTAAAAATAAGCCAGAAAGGCATTCATGTTTTCTGTGGCATAGTTCCAAAGTAATTCATTCCCCTGTTTGCAGGATAGGTTGTTTTGACTTTCACTTTTCCGTTTAACTTTTCAAGATGATAAATGTGCAGCGTTAGAATTAGCTTATGGTAATGTGATGCTTTTATTCATTATGCACAAACAACACACACAACTATACCCTTGACATTCTTTGGATGATTTGTTTGAACTCAGTTTCTATTGTGTACCAGAGCAGTCAGACACTACCTTTTTTTTGAGTTTCAGAGAAAGTACAGTAGCTGCTGGTGGTGTTTGAGTCACTTCTTGCTCTCTGGCTTTGAGTTCTGGCAAACGTGCAATGCTCAAGGATGAATCTGATATGCCTCAAGTCGTGTCACTCGAAATAGTGTCTGTCTGAAGACTACAAGTTTGAGTTCTATTGTGGGCGCCAGGCTTTGGTAATGACGAAGAACGCGTGGAATAAAAAAAGACAGTATCTCTGGTTCTGCTGCATCGATTTGGATCCTTTTTGTTTTAACTGTCAAACAGCGTTATAGGGATGCAATGCTAAATCTCTGGAATACTCTTCTTAGTACATCGCCATGATAAAAATGATGTGTGAAAGGAAAGATAGCATACGTCGCAGTGAGAATATGCCAGGTTAGTTTAGCGGGTTTTCTCGAGTTACCTGCTTGATCTAGGTCCGACTGCTTCATTTTTTGGCAACTAAAGATGGTCCTAGTCACGATATATGACTTATTTAGCACATTTAAATGCATTATATTCACATTATAATTCTTAGTAACGTTTCACACAGAGAACATATTAATTCACATATGTGCGCAGGGTTGAGCAACAACCTCCGCACATTATTTTCATGAACTGGCAAGGTTACACAGTTATAATATAAAAATGGCAAAGTTACAGTTGTAATATAGAAAATAATAATATAGAAAGTTACAGTTACAGAATAAAAATTGCACTGTGCACCCCAAGGGTTGGTGTGAGGGGCTGATCGCTGGAGGTAGACTTAAATTAATAAAGTTGGCTCCGTATGTACAGTATATCTCTTATTATTCTGACAACGGTTCGGCCCTCAGGCCTTGTTGATTTGAAAATGACCTGAGGGCCGAACCGTCGTCAGAATAAATAAGAGATATGTTCATGGAGCCAGAGTGTGAAACACTTTCTTCTCATTTTCAAAGTTACTTACCAGCAGTGTTTACTGTCTGAAAGAGGGCGATAGAAGGGGAAGTGTACAAAAGTCTCAATAACCTTTTGGGGATGAATAAATACTTAACTAAATAAATATCTAAAGATCAGACCAGAGTCGATTTTTAATGAGCTTGAATCTGATTAAAACCCAAATTCTTACCATGAAATTCTTTTGCAGAGTTACACTCCCCATCTTTATATACATTAGCAGATCGTCTCCCTGTTGATATTTAACAAACCCCATGGACATCCTGTCACTGCTGGCAAAATGTCAGAGTTGCTTCATAACCTAAAACGTACCTGGCTGGAAGGCATAATTTGATTATCGTGATGCAAATTTTTTTTCTTCACTTAATTTAAGTCCACTGTGGGGCAAACTGTCAAGCGCCTAAATGTCACAATAAGTGCTGGCAGGGCCGGAGGTGGGGGTGGGGTGGGGTGGGGGGTTGTTTCACAATCTCAGAAAACTACAAATATATAAATATATGCTGAATAAAATGAGACCTGATCTAGCCTCAGGGAACACAAATCTGAATCCGACCTCATGATTTCAGAGTCGGAATTTAAATATTTGTCCTCAGATCCTCTTACACAATAAAAAAATAAATCATGTCATCAGTCTTTAAACTTCAATGAATTCTTGATGAAATGTACACCTTCTTGGTGAACCCACTTTCCCTCAGCCGGCCTTGACTACTGACTTAACATGCTCACAATGACAATGCCAGCATGCTTGATGTTCAGCAGGCATGAAGTTAACCAAGTTTCATCATCTTAGCGTGTTTGCATGCTAATATTTGCTAATAATCACACACCGCACTACAGCTGAGGCTGATGGGAATGCCATCAGTTTTGCAGGTATCTGGTCCAAAACGATGGTCATGGCGCTACATGAAAAGTGAAGGAATCCCCTTTACACCATCACATTCATGTCCTCCTAATGGGGACATGAATGTTGGTAAGTTTCATAGCAATGTATCAAATAGACATTCATTAAAAAGCACACCCTCAATGCATTCTGGTCCGTTATTCTGTCCACTTCTTCTTGTGGGTATTTGATGGTTAAATGTCCAAGAGAAAAAGCTGCATTAGAAAGCATCAAACAAGCACGTATGTGTTCATCTGGAGCTCAAAAGATTTAAACTGGGGTAAATTGCTTTTTTAACCTTTTTGACTTCTACATTTTTTTTGGGACCTATAAATCACAAAATCACTGCTCTGTAAACCTGCAGAAAGACCCCCAAACACTCAGCCGTTGATTTGATCGCCCTGCAGTGCGGTCTAGAAACCTGCACGTTTAATTCTCCTTCTTCAGTTCACTATTTTGCGGGAACCAATCACAAACTGGCTTTTCTACCTGGCGCGCTATCAGCGGGTTTAACACGATGACGATAGAGAAGCGACCAAGCTGGGGGTGGGAATCTCCAGACGCCTCCCGACACCATATCATCACGATACTTATGCCACGATACGATAGATAGCTAGATATATATTTATTGATCCCAAAAAAAATGGGAAATTATGGTGTTACAGCAGCAAAATCCGTCACACAGCACAGAATATAAATATAAATGAAATGCTAGGATACATTATACATACATACAATATACATGAAATAATAGGAATAAAATATAAGAACAGTATTTGAATGTAAACAAGATGGGAATACAAAAAGATATTGCAGTTTTAAACATATTGCAATATTCTGTGATATTTTGCAATTTACAACCTTATTTTTTTTTTTTTTTTTTTACAACTTCTAATTTTTAATTTCAAATGATGTCCCCAAAAGGAAACATTGTCAACATCTGTTTTATCTAAAATGATAATTTGGTCCCGCCTCTTGTGCAGAGAATATACAGATCAGACTCCCCAGACCAGTTCTCAGTCTCACATCTATTGAGCTTGTCTTGGTCTGGTGATAGCCAGACGAAGACTTAACCACTATTAAACTTCACTGTCGCTGCAATTTGCCTTATTCTGTGTTCCCCCAGAGGATCAAAGTCTTAATACAGTATTTCAGAATGAACACTTTGATTTTAGGAGCTTTAAACCTACTTGTGATTTACTGATGGCAAACACCCAAATATGTCAATGAAATCATCCGGACCCCCCCCCCCAGTGAGGAAACAACCCCTTGAAATACAATATCCCTGTCTGACCATACATCTCTCCCTAAATGGCTTCTGTTGTGACCATCCATAAACACAGGGTTTCGATCTCTGCGCGGGTCGCTGGAGAGACGTTTTCCAGACCTTCTCCTCTGCCAACAACTGCAGATACATCATCTGTGGGAGCATTACAGCGAACATTATTCAGGACGTTATTACGAAACCTTCCTGCAGGTGAAAAGAGGAAGGCTATTTTCAGATCAGCGGCAAAGTACACACACACACACACACACACACACACACACACACACACACTAGAGTCCGACCGATAAAGGCTTTTTGAGACCGATACAAATATTTGGTTATTTAAAAATCCGATATTCCGAAATATCGGGCAATATATATTAAAAATAAAATCCAGCAACACGTAACAAAACAAACAGATTTCCTAACATTAGTTATTTGTAGTTATGAGTTCTCACTAAAATAATTTAATAATTTGTTTTGTCAGAACAGAACAGAGGAACATCAAAATATATGAGTTTTGATAAATAAAATGTATAAAAATAAAATCACAATAACAATCAGTCTTGCCAACAGGGACGATGTAGAGCGCCCTCTGGTGGACAAACCATGCAATGCCAACCCTCATGACATGGCTGACCGTCCAATTTTATTTTATTTTTTTAAATATTCATTTATCTGAATCATTTGTCATTAAAAATGATTCTGATGAATGAATATTTTACTGCAATATTAATTCTGATACCTTCTCACACGTGCATGCCCATACACCAGAGGTTGTGATCAATGAGTCCAGTGACGTGTTCATTTTAGAGGTTGCATGCACCTTTTGATCCTAGCATGGAGGAAGCTTCTTTGACCAAGGTCATTAAATACCAACCACTCCTAAACACCATCCCAGGGCTAGGCTATAGGTGCCGACTATTTGTTTTCATATTTGGCAGCCTAGGACACACACACACACACACACACACACACACACACACACACACACAGGCTGGTTGTAAAGGGGCAACGTCAGCCTGGGATGCCAAAAAAGAGGGCTCAACATCTAGCAAATTACTGTTAATGCTATAGGCAGCCACATACAGTATATTGTGAAGACGCTGTTACTTATACCCATAAGAACAGACCTGCTGTATGCTAATGAACCATGATTTTGTATATGTACTGCACCTATAATATTTACTGTATGTCAATGTAAATTATTCTTCTCAAGTGGACTTAGGGTGTGTGTGTGTGTGTGTGTGTGTGTGTGTGTGTGTCTCGCTTAACTACATTCAACAGTATACATGTGGGGTCCGGACAGCTTTATGGGGCCGAAATGCTGGACCCCACAACTTTAAAGGGCTGTTTAAGGGTTAATACTTGGTTTTAGGATTAGGGTTAGAATTAGGTTATGGTTAGGGTGAGGTAAATTGTTAAGGTTAGGCATTTAGTTGTTATGGTTAAGGTTAGGGTAAGGGACTAGAGAATGCATTAAGTCAATGGCGGGTCCCCACAAAGTGTGTGTGTGTGTGTGTGTGTGTGTGTGTGTGTGTGTGTGTGTGTGTGTGTGTCTCTTTGTATTTTCCTCACCAGTCTCCTTCTCTTTATTTGTACTCTGGCAGGCAGGCAGACAGGCTTTTTAGAAACCAGAAGTCAATTCCCGGCGTCCAATTTATCGCCACAGCGCCACAAACAAGAACCAAGATGTCCGTCCGAGCCTTGCTCTAATAATTAGGGCGTATTTTTAAATGTCTCCTAGCTGGCTGACTGGCCGGGTGACTGACTGCTGCATGTCCTTTTTATATTCATGCTGAGAAGACAACATGTACAGCCGGGGAGAGGAACAAGTGTTGAGAGGGAAAAGAAAAGGAAACTGACATCTGTTTTTAAGCCTTTATGTTTCTCTCTCGCTCTCACAGGTCCATTAACGATGACGGGCTGGTGGAAGATAAAAAAAAAAGCAAGGCTTTAGAGATCATTTCATACACTTGTGCCTGTTCCTTCACCTTATAGAGCTGAAATGAGAGCAGTCTGTCTCTTCACAATACTGGGAAAACACCAAAAATAAAAGACAACACTGACAGTCACTAAAGTCTTAAAAAGGCGATAACGGCGTGGCAGTTCTGATGCAAACGTCTTCTGATGAGAACGTTTTATGGTAATTACATGTGGAGGAGAGTCATTTTTGACAGAGGAAGGAAGGTAATAATTTGTGGAGATACAAATGATTTGAGATTGAGCTAATTGGCCAAGGATTTTTGTCTTCTGAAAAATGAATTTAGAACTGTCATTATCTCCAGTGGGAGAATGGCAGTGGAGTATGTTAAGGTGGGGAGAAGAAGCAAAAAACAAAGAAAGGTTGGCACACTGAGTTGTAAAGAACAAATCCATGCGGCAATTATCATCCATCCCCCTTCCGGGCAGGGGAGAGAAAGTTTTGCAGTTGCAACAATTCGGGGAAGAAATTACAAAATGTGAATCTGAGCAACAGTGAGGAGAGGAGGGAAGCATGTTTTCCTCAGCAGTTCATTAATCATCTTCACACGACAGTATAATGAAGAAATACAAGCCGAGCAAAGAAAACGGGTTGTATCTCCGTTTAGCCTCAAAATGTCAATACGCTCGCTTAATAAGATAAGATGCGCCCATGGGCGTGGGTCTCATCTGACAAATGGGGGGGCAATAAACTTAGAATTTCTCCCACGAGTCCCACCGGACTTCTGTGTGCCGTTAACGTAAAGGGAGATAACCAAGCAGTGGACTAAACCACTGTGAAGCAAGAGGGGTGGGGACATACATACACACACACACACACACACACACACACACATACACATACTGTGTGACTCTCTCTCTCTCAGTCACTCACTCACACACACACAAGATAGAGATAGTACTGCCCCCCCCACCCAGATTGCACATAATCTACCCAGATATTACACGTTCCCATTAGATCACGCTGTGATTAATGACTTATGTATTGCGCAGATGTTGTATACATTACACATTCACTACCTAATATCTTAAATATTTGCAGTCGCGGCCTACAATCCTCATTACTTATTTAATAAATCAAAAACTGTAAATACATAGATACACATTACAGAAGCCAAAACGTAATTTTGATTTCTTTGTATGTCTTGACATGTGAAGAAATTGACAATAAAGCTGACATTGACTTTGAAAACTTTGATATGTCAGAGATTGTTGTCATTGAACATTTTTAATTATGAATATTGAAATATTTGTATGCAAAATAATGTATATTTCTTAAAGGAGTAGCAAACTCCATTATTGGCACGCATTAATGTCCTTTGACACACACACACACACACACACACACACACACAATTTTCTCTCAGACAATTTTCTATTATAAAACTGTGTTCTTCTTTTATTGCACTTTAGTTATTATTTATTATGGTATGCATTGTGTCTATTATTATAATTATGTGCAGAACTAATCCTCGTGCTTTCAAATTGTCCCCAGGGGATAAAGTTGTTATAATTTAATTTACTCTAAGTAGAAAACACCAAGGCAACTTCATTATAAGTGAAAACCTACTTTCTAATAAACCTTATTTTATTTCTTAATATACTCAAAATATCAAATGTAAAAGTATGTAGTTGGGGCTACTACACTTTGTAGCTTTTGAACATTTCCACATTTGATGATGCATCATATTACAAGCACAAAAGTCATAAGAAAGAGCTACAGCATTGACTCAGTGTATATTAACATTATGACATTTTCATTTATGACAAATGATTCTGATAAATGAATATTTAAAAAATAAAAACGGACGGTCAACCATGTTATGAGTGTTGGCGTTGCATAGTCTGTCCACCAGAGGACGCTCTACAACGTCCCTGTTAGTGATGGTGTTGCATAGTCTGTCCACCAGAGGACGCTCTACAACGTCCCTGTTAGTGATGGCGTTGCATAGTCTGTCCACCAGAGGACGCTCTACAACGTCCCTGTTAGTGATGGCGTTGCATAGTCTGTCCACCAGAGGACGCTCTACAACGTCCCTGTTAGTGATGGCGTTGCATAGTCTGTCCACCAGAGGACGCTCTACAACGTCCCTGATAGTGTTGGCATTGCATAGTCTGTCCACCAGTGATGGCGTTGCATAGTCTGTCCACCAGAGGACGCTCTACAACGTCCCTGTTAGTGATGGCGTTGCATAGTCTGTCCACCAGAGGACGCTCTACAACGTCCCTGTTAGTGATGGCGTTGCATAGTCTGTCCACCAGAGGACGCTCTACAACGTCCCTGTTAGTGATGGCGTTGCATAGTCTGTCCACCAGAGGACTCTCTACAACGTCCCTGTTAGTGATGGCGTTGCATAGTCTGTCCACCAGAGGACGCTCTACAACGTCCCTGTTAGTGATGGCGTTGCATAGTCTGTCCACCAGAGGACGCTCTACAACGTCCCTGTTAGTGATGGCGTTGCATAGTCTGTCCACCAGAGGACGCTCTACAACGTCCCTGTTGGCAACACATTTTTTTTTTTTAAATATGCTTTTGTTCAAAGGACTTTAAGTTTCATATTTTAAGTTTGTATTTTATTTTATTTATCAGAGCGTTAATATATTTAGATGTTCCTCTGATCTGTTGTGACAATAAAACAAATTTATTTAGTGAGAACTCAAATAACTGTTAGGGAAATCTATTTGTTTTGTAACGCATATATCTATCTGTCTGTCTGTCTGTCTGTCTATCTGTCTCTCTATCTATCTGTCTCTCTATCTATCTGTCTCTCTATCTATCTGTCTCTCTATCTCTCTATCTATCTCTCGGCATATCGGATTTTTAAATCAAATATTTGTATTGGTATTGGCCTTAAAAATGCTTTATCGGTCGGCCTCTTACTTATTGTACACAGTATAGGTTAATGAGCTGCCACAGAACCTCTCCTGCATAATAATTCATAAATACCAAACTAATCTTAGCAGTTGTTCTGCTGCAAGTGTTGTTTTTAAATGACTAACTATCAGAATGTTTTGTGCTTACCACTTACATGATTTACAGATGTATTTTTTGTTTTTGCACATTAAAATCTAAAGCATAAAGACCATAACGCATCCTTAGATTTTTCTTTTATGTTCACCTCAGGCTTTTTACAGATTTGATAATGTTATTATTTCTTGTCAATCTTTCCTTCACTGCATGCTTTTGGTGGCTGTGTTGACACGTCCTGTCACCTTTTGAGAGGGCTGACACAGTAGAGGATGGGATGACGGGAAGAAGAGGGTGAGAGGTGGGTTATGGGGGGGGGGGCAGAAGGAAAGAAGGAGACGTAGGAGGGATGGGGGAAAGGAAAAAAGAGTGAGGGAAGATGAAAATGCATCTTTGGGGAGGGGATGAAAGCGTGTAAGAGACGGGGGAGAAAACGGGACACGATGGATGAAAAATTATGAATAAAAGAAATAAGAAAACAATACCGAAATATTCGGGTTAAGATGGAAAGAAATCATCCCACACCGGGCCACTTAGTTTAGCATTCAACACGTGTCGCAAGGAAGTGATGAGGAGAGAGAGAGAGGGAGGGAGGGAGACGTTGCTAGGTGACAGAGCGTACATACTGAATTTTAACAAAATAACGGGAGACGGGAGAGTGAGAGCGGGATGGAGAGGCAGCAGTCAGCAACATGTAGCCTCGCCGAGTGGAGGAAAGGACGAAACTGTGCGCGCGCGTGATTAGCTGCTCTTTTTTTGTTGGTGGTGGTGGTGGTGGTGGGGGTGACATGTTCCCGTTTGATCCCGAGGACATTATCCCGCAACATTAGAATCGATCAGGCTCTATATGCCGCAGGGAATGTCCAGCGGTGGGATGGACGGATGGATTGTGGTGCACGGAGAAGAGACGCGGAGAGCAAAAAGAGAAGCAGAAGAGTGTCGGGCTCCTGAAAACAGTGAGTACATTTTCCCATGTTTTATTTCGGACCCTCCAGACTCTGCCCCTGGAAGGTGAAAAATGTTGCGCCGTGTGTCAGAAAACTGTCTCCGGCTTTGCCCTTCACATTCCGGCTGTTTGGATGTGCGCTGCTGCTGCGCGTCCTCCGGGGCTCGCTGTGCATGTATGTGCAGCCCGGGGTACTCTCCCTGGCTCGCGCTCTTGCGGGTAGCCTATAGGACGCAGCCGGCCGGTGCGCGAGGCTTTGACCCCTCTGTCATTGATGCGCGTGCACGCCGGGCGGAATGGCTCTTTCATCCAGACGCGCACGCACATGCACGGACCATGTCCGCGCCACCCTCCATCCATCCATCCATCCATCCATCCCTCTATCTTTTTTTGTCGTTGTCTCGCCCATGAAGTCAGCGCGTAACTTCCAGTCAGTGGCAGACAGGTGCAAGCAGCTGGGATTCACTGTGTGACATTTCTGAAAAGCCGCATGCATGCCTGCCCGCAATTTCCCAACCGGTTGTTGCGCATATGTGCGTTTTATACCCTCTCCAGCGGCTGCCCTGGTTGCACCGAGGGGACTCACCCCCTTTCAGTATTATTAGCTGCTATCAGATCCATTAGCACTGGGTGCACCAGCAAGCAGCAGGCAGTGTGTGAAGATCACTCCCTAGGACAGATGGGGGGAATTGGATATAGAGCTAGGACCAGCCCCCATGATGGAAAATTATACATTACTTGCATTGATGATGCTGCAGTTATACGTGTGTGTGTCTCTCAACAGTTTGAATTGAATAACCAGTCATGTAACACACTATTCATCCCTCCCGTTTCTATACAGCAGCCGGGTACAGTGTAAGTGTTTTTTTGCTGAGGCATGGTTGCTGTAATGGAGGTAGATGTGTGTGTGTGTGTGAGAGAGAGAGAGAGAGAGAGAGAGAGAGAGAGAGATGGTCAGTGTGACATTAGCACTAAAGCCTTCTATTTTTTCACCTGCTAAGTGAAACAACTAGTTGAGTGTGTAGCGATGGTCTCCATTCTTGCAGAGATGCTCGCAAGTACTGCTCTCTTCTCTCCACTAAAAACATCAAACTGAGATACACCCCCCCCCCCCGCCGCTCTGATATCTGACATCTAACATTCAACAAAATACAAACTTAGCTGACATTTTTTTCCTTTTGCTTCTTGTGACTCCAGCAAACAGTAGCTGTGCAGTCGCTCTATAAGGGCCCTGTCGAAGCTGACAGTAACCAGACCAGCGATCTGTATTCTGCATTGACATTTTTGACATGTTTGTGACATGTGACCTTGTGCCCCTAGTAGTAGTCGGGGAAGAAAAAAAAAAAAAATCATCTTGGCTACACATTTTTCACTGCTTCCACCATTTTGAGGCCATCGACTGCTGAGTCAGCAGAGTTTTCATGATGCTGTTTCAGGAGGCCAGCGGACCTTTGGGCTCGATCCAGCCATTTTATCCCGTGTTGGGTAGTGAAGCCAGACAGGGTGTGATGGATAAAGATGGTGACTTCCTGGCTGAGGCCCACAAAGCCTGCCAGGCTTATTCTATATTCACTCACTTTTTTTTTTTTTTTGAGGCGATCTACTGCCGAGGCGTCATGTGAGCGTGACACACAGTGTTTCTTCTAAAGGGATGTGGAGAAGCAACCCATTCGCATACCCAACTCGTCAAATGCTTGGTCAGTGGCTCTCAGCATCAGATGTGTTGGGTTGAGGCTGGCTATTTAAAATGTCGGCCACCTTTTTAACTAAAATGAAAACAAAGGCAAAGCTGTCCACCAAAGCTGCTGTGATAATCACCGTGGAGAAGAAGTGGTCTAAAAATGTAGAATTATTTTTTTTTCTTTTTCTGATGTAACCACAAAGATGGCCTATTAACCTGTTGATGAGCAGGACCCCAAATCTATCTGCTCATACTTTCATAGCTGAGCATAACCAGTACCAGTCAGACTAAAGTCACGCTACTCATAAAGTGGCGATTTTGACAATTTGAGAAAACAACCTGAATAAATGAGTGGAGAAACATGGAAAGTAGATGTTTTCTTACAGGGTACAGGGTAATGACCCTGGTATTCCTAGGAATTATAGTGTATAGTATATCCATAGTGTAGGGTGACCATATTTTGACACTCGGCATCGAGACACAAATTCAGACAGGCTTCTCAGAGGTTAATGAACATGCTACATTATGCCTCAATGGTACAAAATAACTTATGTAATAAAATAAAATCTGTATCAACCTGAAACAAAATAATAGCTCTCTTTTTAAATAAATAAATAAATAAATATGAAATAATGTATATGACCTATTCTGTGTCAGCTTCAAAATCCAGCTTCAACTAAATATCTCTTAAAACCTTTTCAATGTAATAGGAAAAGGTTTTTCAGTGTCCATGTGAGCTTTGAGATCTCCAGCACCTTTATTAGACACTGAAATAAATGTGCTAGCATAATATATATATATATATATATATATATATATATATATATATATATATATATATATATATATATATATATATATATATATATATATATATATATATATATATAATATAAATATATATATATAAATAAATAAATAAATAAATAAAAGGCACCTTCTCGGGAATTACGTCACGCAACAAAGTACCATAGTATTGTGTGCAAAGCGCCAGTCAAGTACACGCTTAATGCTAATGGTCCCATGAAAAACAGTGAAAACCGGACATTTTCATGGATGTCATGAATGAATTTATAAACCCCCCACCCCGGACAGTACGTAAAAAGTGGTCATGTCCGGGAAAAAGAGGACGTTAGGTCACCATACCATGCGGCCGCCCATAATAAGGCATCTTGCCAGTACCTCTTCCTCTTTTTCACTCTGTGACACCCACCCACTCACTCTCTCCCTCTCCGTCTCACTCTCTCTTGGGTGCGTGCTGTCCAAAAGAAATGCGCAATTACACCTATCCAAACTCATGATTGAAGTGTCCACCTGCAGTTGCACTCGCAGAATTTTTACTTTAAGCAGGCAATGAATGCCATTGGGGTGTTGGTGTATGACAGAGTGTGTGTGTGTGTGTGTGTGGGGGGGGGGCGGCTAATCAGGTCTGAAACTGAGAGCGACAACTTTTAGCTTAGAGAACTGTGAGATGATGCTACAGTGCTTTGACACAGTGTTCTTACAATTCATGCGCGCACAGTTACGATGAGGTATTTTTACTGACATTTTAAGTGCACTCGCTTTACCTCCAAAAAGGGTTTTTGGAGCTAAATGTTTCGCTTGTTTACAACGGATCTGACTGCTAGTGTTTCTTCCCAAGTCAGACTGACAGATCTTGTCAATTCCTCTCAGGAATGCAATAATAACATAACTACAAAAATAAGGCACAGATTGTTCCAAACCGTAGTTATCCTTTAAACTGCCACAAGGCCACTTAGACTTTTTGGGTAGACTGTACACAGATTGTAAAATTAGCTTGAGAAAATTGTTAAGCCAACAGGGTTTAACAGCATCTGGTAGCTCGTTACCTGCCATGTACTACAGAAACGTCTTGATGTTGGAAGCTGTGTGTCCACCTGTAAAATGAGGGAGGAACAAGGGAGAAAGGCGACAGTTGAAAGGAGGGAGCGAGGGGAGAAAAGAGAGGGAAGGATTGAAGGGAGGGAGGAAGGAGTTATGAAGGAAGAATAAAACAAGAAGGAGAGAGGTAGTGAAAGAAGAGGTGGCCTCAAACCTCTCCCCTTTGTGTGCAGAGAGAAGCTACATCTGTGAGACCTGCCACCTGCTCTGCTGTGTCTCTCTCTGTTTGAATTCAACAGTAGTGTGTGTCATCACTTCCCACAATCCATCACAGCGCAATCGTGGCGAAGCAGAGCAACAGGCAGACAGACAGACGGAGAGCGAAGGAAGGCTGGCGCTGCCCGTCTCGCTCTCTTTCTCTCCTCCTGTTGTGAGTCTTCCTCTCTCGCTCTCCGTCCCTTTGTCTCTGTCTCTTCACCACAATCGCCCACATTTAATTGTGACACTAAGCTGTCTGAATACTTCATTTCATTCATATAATCCCCAAGTGTTGTTGAAACACACACTCTTTCTGTGTGTGTGTGTGTGTGTGTGTGTGTGTGTGTGTGTGTGTGTGTGTGTGTGTGTGTGTGTGTGTGTGTGACATATCCATTGAAGGCCAAATGAGTTCGGCCATTTTGGGTCGTTTTTCGGGAATCGGTTGGACTTTATTCTGCTTTCCTTTTTGTTTAGTCACTTCCTCTCCTTTTGGATTTCCTTCCTCATTCTTTCCTCTCCCCCCTTCCTTCAAATCTCACTGCTTTTCCTCCCCGTTTTCTTCTTCTATTCCTCTCTCTTCTTATAACCCTGTGCCCTGTCGTCTATTCTCCCTTCTGCCCTCCTCTCTTTCTCCTTGTTTCTTCTTCCCTCTTTCTTTTATAGTCCTTCCTTCCTCCTCATTTTTTTCCATTCCTCCATTTCCTTTTGGTCTCCCTTTACTTCCTGTTGCAACTTTTCTACATTCCGTCTTCCACTTTTTTCTTCATCCCTATCTCCTTTCGCCGGTCCATTTGTCATGTCTTTTCTTCTCTGATTATACTTAACAGTATGCTTTCATCTTTTCTCACCTCCACCCTCCCCTTCTCCTTGTGTTCCTTTCCTCTTCCTCTATGGTTATTCTTCCCTACTTCCTTCTTCAGCTATTCTTCCTTACTTCCATTCCTTTGTGGTCTCTCCATAATTCCCTATGCTCTTTCTTCCTTCACTACTTTCATCCCCACTAGATCCTTTAATCCTATCTCTCTTCTTTTATTCCATTTCCTGTCTTCTGTTTTTTTGTTGTCTTTTTCTATTTTTGTTGTCCTCTCTTTTTGCTTACGCTCTCTTTTGGTCTTTCCTCATTTCCGGGTGAAATGTTGCTACCTATTGTCCTCCGGTGGCTACTTTTCTTCTTGCTCTTTCTTTACTCTTTCTTTTTCATCTGTCTTTTGTTATTTCCACCATATTTCCTTCTCTTCTTCCTGATTATTTCCATGCTCTTTTGGTCTCTCCTTACTTCCTGTGGCCTTTCAACTCTCCTTCCTTCCTTCTCTGCTTCTTCTTTCGTTCCTCTTTTTCACTTTATTTCTTCCTGCTCTCTTCCTACATTCTTTTTTTATGTGTTTCCCTTTTCCTCCCTTCCTCCTTTTTCATGATGCATGTGCCCATCTCTTTTCTTCCATCTCCACTCCTATCCACTTTCTTCTCTTCCTTTTTCATTCTTTGTTCCCTCTAGTTTTCTTTTTCTTGTCTTTTTCCTCGTCTCCCCCACTTCCATCCTCTGTTACTCTCTTTTTCCTTTTGGTGTCTCCTTACTTACCTTATGCCCTTTCATCTTTCTATTCCTCTTTCCTTCATTATCTCTTTTTGTTTCCTTTAGTCCTCACATTTCTTTTTGCCCTGGTCTTTCTGACGCTTGTGCTTTTTTCAATTTTTATTATTCCATCATTCTCTCTCATCAGATGCTATCCTCTTTATCCTTGCTCCTACCTCTGTTCTTCCCTCCTCTTGTCCTTCTTTGTCTCCTTCCTCCTCTGTTTACTGTCGTCCCTTCTCCTAGTTCCTTCTCTCCTCTATTGATTAACTCATCCCTACTTCCATATCCCTGTCCCCTCTGCCCTTTCTTTCTCCATTCCTCCCACCCTCCCTCCCTCCCTCCCGCTTTTATTCAAATCTCCTCCTCTTCCTCATTCCTCCGCTCCCTCCCTCTCAGAGTCGGACCATTCATATCTCCTCTCTTCTTTATCGACACGCTCCATCAGCCTCCGTGAATGGATGCCTGAGAACAAGGAGATGAATGGACTTGCATTCATCCTTAGGTGTGTTTCATCACACTTGGACACGAGTCCCGCCCACACACACACACACACACACACACACACACACACACACACACCCCATATCTGATGCTGGGCTAAGGCCAGTGTCTACAGTGCGGAGGTGAAACTAAGTGGACCAGCAGCCTGCGGTGTCACATTTGGAGGGATTGGAAAAATGGAAGGAAGGAAGAAAGAGGCAAAGAATAGAGCAATGGAAATAAAACTGAAGCCACAAAGGGATGGAAGGATGATTCTGCTATTGATTATTGGCTACCAATGTTTATTGTTGATTTTCTGGTTGCTGCTTTTTTAGTTTTTGCTTTTTTGTCTGCTGTGTTCAGATTCTGCCACATTCAGGACGTATCTTTTAAGAGCAGATACAATAAAAAGACCAATATGTTGATGAAAGCCATGCATAGTAATACTGTATATAATATTGAGGAGGTGAGGCATCGTGATATTGAGTTGAATCGTTGACAGGATAATCGTGTGTGATAGCGTGAGACCAGTGAAAATTCACAATGTACCTAGAGGACAGTAGAATAAGATGGGTACAATAGATGGAAGGAATGACAGAAGGAAGAGAGAGACGGCACCAGAGGACTGGTAGAGGAGATGGTGGTGGAAAGGAGCCAGTGTCAGGGAACCGCCAGGGACAAGATGCTGCAGTGTCAAAGATAAATCCATGCACGCCGAGATAACATATGCCATTTGGTGGACACATTACAATGTCTGGAGTGAGTGTGTCTCCAGCAGTGGATGAAACGAAACAAAATGGAAAAGACAATAATAGATAATTTTCTCACAAAAAACAGGCAAAAACAAACCACATACAATAAATATAAAAACATGATGCTATAGGGCTCCATAGAGAACCTGCAGATATGGGTGATAATTCTCTTTGGCGTTCTTACCATGAGTGACATCTTTTACATACATGTAGTTGTTTGAACCATTGTTAATATAAAAATACTTTTCTTAGGTCAGTGGAAGATTGAGCGTGCGTCCTTCAGTGGGGCGTTTACTGTGTAAAATAATGGAGTTTACCCGAGACTGATATAAATCTTTAAGACAGCTGCATTAAAGCGCCCATAGTATGCTCATTTTCAGGTTTCTAATTGTATTTTGAGCATTTGCTGGGAGACTTGCACTTGTGGAATACCTGCAGAACAGGGACATGGAAGTAGTTCTTTTTTTAGATAATGGTGAACTAGTGTGTGTTGTTGCAGTGTTTTGCCACCTTGTCTCGGCGAGTGAGCTGTGGAGATTTTGAACAGCTCACCGGGAGACTGAAGGCAGAGGACATTCAGAACTCCATATTTCACTCAAAACAGCATTAACTTTTTTTTTCCAAGTTTGTATTTGTGTGGAAGCACCAGAGACACAAAATAACACCCCAAATCCCAGAAAAAGTGATTTTGTTTTTTTTTTTTCTCTTCATAATATAGACACTTTTAAAACCGAAAAATCTCTTAAATTTGACCTTGTGTTGACAAAGAAATTAATTACTGGATTAAAGCAGACTTGATTGATTTGATACAGGCTGAACATGCCTGGGTTGATGATGGTTTTGAGAACTGTGGTTGGAGTGTTTACCATGACACATCGGTTGTTAAAACGGCATTACATTTGGTTGAAAGTTCTTTTTATAGACATTACATAATCACATCATTGTTGTTTCAATAGCATTTAAATGGCTACATTGTTGCTAAGACCTGCTGCACATTAAAACCCAGTTATTTGAATATTCTTAAAATAGTGGAACATACAGCTCTGTCAAATGGCACACCATGATCATAACCCACTTAGACGGGATGGTTCGTCCTCAGTGAAAAACACTGTAGCTATTGGTTAATCACTGGCTGCACATGTGAATCCATAATAATACATAGTACATTTGTGGAATTGTTAAAGTAAAACAAAAATAGAAATTTTTTTATTTTGATGAATGTGAGAAGCAATATTTGACAACAATATTTCCTTTTAGTTCCATTTTGGTCTCCTCCAAATCCTGAGAGAAAAATATGTCTTTAGCTGCAAAATGTTTCAATAGTTTCCCCAGCTAGTCTCTAACTGTGTCTGTCTCCTGTTTGGGGCTGGACAAACACAGTGGATTTCTCTGAGGTTTTTATTGAAAAGTGCTGTGTGATGAGAGCGGTGAGAGTCAACCAAAACGGTGAAGTTGCAAGCTGTTGTCGTTCAAATGTGTAAGGATAAACCCCTTGAGATGTTTCATCTCGTTTTCGAGGGTTTCCCTGTACCGTAACAGTCTGTAGTGCCATAGAATGGGAATATCTGAGCAGCAGTTGCTGGTTATATTTAGCTGCTTCAGAGCTCCGGGACGCGGGCTACCTGTGACAGTTGTTAAGCCACCAAGAGGTGACTGTGAGACGGGTACAGGCACCGCCAGATGACGGTCCTTCCAGGGGCTGTGCTAGTGGAGTTGTGCCCGAAAAAGTGAGCGTCATGTGGCCATGACAGGCACTTGGACAACTCCTTAAATTTAAGAACAAGATTGGATTTGGATTAAAACACTACTGAGGAGCGAAGGAGCGTTTCCTGGGTGAAAGTATTTTGTTCTTGCGCATGTAACGTTGGTGAGTGACATCCATGATATTTGAAAGAGGATTTAATTCTTGCATGTTTTGTTGTGCATGATCAAAAACATCCCCCCCCCCCCCAGTTTCTTCACACATTGCACCCTGCATACATGTAGTTATTTGAACCATTGTTAATATACACTTATTTTTTATTGCAGCTTTAAAACTTTAAACTGACTCAGGTCAGTGGAAAATTGAGGTTTGTCCTTCAGTTGGGGGTTTACTAGTTATTAAAACATAACAAATACCAGAGATCAGCACCACACCAATTTGTAAATAGTTGTGTGTGAATGTTCCTCCTGAACACATATGTTATATCAATATTTGCTCCATAATTTATCCACGTACTGCTCCCCCAGGTTAGCCTGGCTCTGCCCTCCTACCTACTCAGTTTTCATTTTCCCTCAGTACTCCATCTGGGTTTGTGGTATATTTTAGGGTTTTCTCCGGTCAAATATTTGGCGGTCCAATCAACAGAGGGAATGGCTGAGAACGGTGACGTTGAGGTTTGGTAACTTACAGCAAGCTCTGTAATGACGACGGAGAAAGATGCGAGCGAAGCCATTCGGTCTGTTGGGGCAACGCTGCCGAATATCCAGAAGTTAAAGCCCGATCAAGAACTATCTTTGCTGAGTTTTGTCGGTGGCCATGATGTTGTGGCCCTCCTTCGCACGGGGCTCGGGGAAAGTTAGATTTTCCAGCTCGCTCCGTTAGTGGCGAAGGAGTTGGCTAAGGCTAGCAATGCTAAGCTGATAGTTAGCCCGGCTACCAGAGTGGCTCTGGGCAGATCCAACAGTTTTAAACTTCAACAGAGTACCCGCCTTCAAGGACGTTAACACTCAATGGAGACTGGCCACACTCTATACAAATAAAATGTATGAGAGTCTGGTAGGACCAGGCTACCCGCAGGTGACCTGCCAGTCACCAAATCACCAAATTAGTGATTAAGATTGTGCAGTCTACCATAGTTTCAATCGTTCAGTGATACAATAGTCTTTTTATTTTGATCAGCACAGCGGTTCTAAATGACAAATGGGCTCCTTTGAGAACACTGCAGCTTTTCTACTAAACCCATGGCATTATTTGTAATGGGGGAAAAAATTCTCTCCTTTGTGGTATATTTTAAGGTGGACAGAGTAGAGTAGAAGAAAGAAGCGGATGACATGCAGCAACATTTCGGGGCCAGGTTTTAACCAGGACATCACATTTGCAATGTGCATAATGCGCCTCAACCGACAGACACAAGCTGTTTTATTAACAAATGGCAGGGAAGTAATGACATTTCTGCAGAAGCTAAAAGCTATTTAGGGCTGTTGCTTCTCAGCAAACATAAATTCAAGCTCTGCCATGTTTCCTGGTTTTTGACAAAAGATATCACAACATTAATAAAATATATGTTCTTAGTGGAAAGGTGCCTAGTGTCATTATGCAGGGTGGAGCTGTTCGTCTTTGGTTTTTCTCACTGTCTGGGTCAGGTGTCATGCTAATCCCTCATTTAAGATTATCCGAGCAGCCACATCAGATATTTGAAGGAAACATGTCGGGGATAACGAAAACGGCAGCAGCAGTAGGGAAAGGCAACAGCTTGAGGAAACATGGCAGAGGCAGCTTAAAGGGAGGAGAAGAAAGATGAAGGGAAAAAAAACCAAAAGGACATTCAGCAGAACATTCCTGAATTGAAGTGAACGGACCAGGGGCTCACCGGGCTGGCCTGTCGTCGTAAATCTACATCAGCGGATTAATGTGGCTCGAGCCGGCTGCGGAGGGAGGGAGGTGAGGGATTTGCGCGGTGCACCTGTAACCCCACCTGGAGTGCTGTAGCACTCTGAGACAAATGCACTGGGGAGCAACAGAGGGCGAGTGGTGAGAAAAAGGATGAAGAGAAAGGAAAGAGACAGTGGATACCGAGGTTGAGGTGCCGTCTGCACCGGTAGCATTGCATCACCTGAGGATTGTTTGTGCTCTCTCTCTCTCTCTCTCTCTCTCTCTCTCTCTCTCTCTCTCTCTCTCTCTCTCTCTCTCTCTCTCTCTCTCTCTCTCTCTCTCTCTCTCTCTCTCTCTCTCTTAAGTGAAAGTACTAATAAAACATACTGTTACAAGTAAAACATAAACATACTGTTACAAGTAAAAGTCCTGCATTGAAAATGTTAAAAGTATGTATGTAAGTATGTAGTAGGAAAAGGTACTTAGAGTATTGAAAGTAAAAATACTCTATGCAGGAAATCCTCACATTTTAGGAACTGGAAACGATCCAAACACTTCTGTTAAACAGCTAAGTGTTCAGTTTAATTTATAATAAAACATAATAAACATTTTGTAAAGAAGCTAAAGCTATAAGATTAATGTAGTGGAGTAAAAAACACAGTATTTCTCGCTGCATTAAAAGACTCAAACGTAAAAGTATCTCAAATTAGTACTCGAGTACAGTACTTCAGTAAAGCCACTTTGTTACATTCCTCTTACCATCTCCTTATGGTTCTCCTTCAATGTCCTATATTTCTTTGCCCTTGCCACCCCTCTCCCTCCCCCTCTTTCTTTCCTTTTCAGCCACCGAGTCAGCTCGGCTCGGCTCAGCCTCGGCTGCCTGTTACCCTG
This sequence comes from Percina caprodes, assembly GCA_013375575.1. Taxonomy (NCBI): domain Eukaryota; kingdom Metazoa; phylum Chordata; class Actinopteri; order Perciformes; family Percidae; genus Percina; species Percina caprodes. Next base: position 502,811 of record JABXJD010000053.1, read on the forward strand.
CAGCCACGGTACATTTTTGACTTTGTAGGCTTTTAGCCCGGAGCCTCTTTGAATACCCTTCTTTCCTAAAATCTGAGCTGAATATTGTTAGAGGAGCTTTGGAGAGGGAGGCAATTTCTGATATGAAATGCCTGTGTGACTCTTCCCACTGGCAGAGGCTCAGGGGGCTCAGTTCAAACAAGATCCTTACCTCACGCCACCTCTCAAGGTTGCAGTGACTACAGCGCAGTGAATGCAATGTAGTCAATTAGGCAAAGGTTTGAATCCCTGCACAGGCCCAATGGGAGACGCTGAAGGAATAACACTTTCCCCTCACTAAAAGACCAGTACCGAGGTGTAAGCACGCAATAGCTTGGCCCCCAGCTGCTCTATGGCTGAAGTAGGACCACTGTGGCTATACTGGGCCACAATGAGTGCCCTTGAATGAATGAGTTGCGGTGGTGCATGCAGCAGAACCTCTAAATAACGATCTATGATGCTGCACTATATGTGATGCCAGATCTGCCCAAATACTGACGTTGACTCCAGGGTGAATTGTTCTCCGAAGAAATTGAATGGAGTTGATGTCTAAAAAAGTCTTTTCAAAGTAAGACCCCTGTGTCTTTAATGGCACTAGCTGCATCGATTTCTCTATCCATTTTCAAGTCAAAGCAGTAATTTTGCCAATGATAAGCTAAACACTTGTGTGTCACTGCCAGCAAGACTCATCTCTTTCTCTCAGCACCGAAGGAAGCAAAATAAGAAGCTCCCAGAGTTTACTTTTCAAACGTGATCAATAAGCAGAGCTTGGTTTTAGATCTAGAATCAATAAATCAATCAATCCATCAAAATGTATTTATATAGTACTTTACAGAAACCAGCAGGTATCCAAAGTGCTTAACATCAGAAACCAAGAGTAAAAAACACATATACGATAGAAAGAGTGAACATAGAAAAGATTACAACGAAACAGAAGAATGAAATTGTCACACCACTGCTACGTATTAAAACCCAGACTAAACGGATATGTTTTGTTGAATGGTCATATGATACAGATTTGATTGGTTTTGATAAAAACCAACAGCCAACCAGCAATGACATGGTAATGGGCACACATCGCTGTAGTGTCTGTGGGTGACACAAATTATACATCAGAGTGTACGGCTTTCTGTTGGTAAAATTGCCGTTTTGACTTGAAAACAGAAATTGCCAGACAATGTGCTATTAGAGAGACAAATTATACAAACGTTAGAATATCCATACTGTGCTAAATGTAGATGGTGACAGAGACAAATATGTGAAAAATCCATTAATACCACCCTTAAGGCAATTGCATTGGAGCCGTAACGCCACATTTGGGTCAAGCTAAAGGGATATTTAATAATGACGACTGGGAATAATTCAATTAGTCTGAGGAGCTGAATGTGTGTCCATGCTTTGCACGTGTTAGTGCACATCGGGAATGAAGCTGAAGCAGGAAATATCTGCATTTGCCACATTACCTTACATCTGGTGAAAATGCTTTGGTCGCTCTGGATGCATGTGCCTGAGAAATGGAACCCTTCTTTGGTGTAATGCAGAGAAGCTGCCTTGGTCCCCTATTCTTCTGCTTTGTTTAGGTACAAAAACCGATCACTCGAGTCTCCACCTAGCTGACTCGGTGGAGAGTAATTCTTCTTTCTAAAGCTCAATATAGACGAGATAGAAACACTTTTGTTCTATTTAAGGAGTTTGGGTCTGTGGTTTCTGAGAATCTTTTGTGTTCTCCTAAACTCCATTTTACGATCAGTGACCAAAACAGCAGTAAAATAGTAAGTTTGGCGTAGAGCTGGGTAATATATATTGATATTATATCGATATCATTATATATGACTAGATAGCGGTTTAGATTTTGGATATCGTAATATGACATAACTGTGGTCTTTTCCATGTTTTAAAGGCTAAATTACAGTAAAGCAATGTCATTTTCTGAACTTACCAGACTGTACTAGCTGCTCTATTATTAACCTTTACCCACTTAGTCATTATATCCACATTACTGTTGATTATTTATCAAAAATCTCAATTGTGTACATATTTTGTGAAAGGACCAATAGTCTACAGTACCATTGTGGTATTGATATTGAGGTATGTGGTTAAAAATATTGTGATATTTGATTTTCTCCATATCGCCCAGCCCTAGCACGGCGTAGAAGTCAGGCTTTTGCCTCAGGCATTTGAACTACACTTGCCCTAGCTCTAAATGGTTTAGGACCAGCCTTGTTGTCTTATGATCCTTAACGCTCACTCAGACGCTCCACTGCAGGTCTTTCAGATGGTCAGAGCCACAGTAATAAGAACGCCATTAATCCTTTCAGCGGTATTGGCTACCAACAGGCCACGGCATACACAGAATGTCTTGGTTGTCATTGAACAGGAAATGCTTACATCTTCAGTATTAGAGCGGAATAATACCTTTTTTACTAGGTTTTTGAGTTAATCTTATTTAATATATATATATATGTTTTTTTATACTTCCAATCAATTGTACTCCCAGTCTATAGTGTCCATTGCAATGGCAGTTATTTGCATAGAGCTCAATTTGGGTGGCTTTGGGTTTAAGTATGTAAGAAGGCGAAATGAGGCTAAAATTAGATTAGATAGACTTTATTGATCCCAAATTGGGAAATTTCAGTCCTAAAGCAGCAAAATACAGCCCACATACAGAATATACAAGAAATAATAAATAGGATAGAATACAAGAGCAACTATTAAAAAATGAAGATAAAAAGAAAGAAGTCCCAAACGTATGTACTAGTGCGAATAAAAATGGACAACTTAGGTAAATAGTATTCATAAATATGTAAGTAAGCTGTAGCTGCTTAGGGTAATTGCTAGTGAATTTAAATAAAAAGGTTGAGGGTTGATTATATAATCATTTTCAAAACTGGTACTGTACATTATTTCTGTTTTCAAAGGCAACAAATAACACATTAAAATGTTAAGTATGTAACCCTGATTATTATATTTTTGAGACTATAATCATACCAACAAAATCTATAATCGTTGCATCCCTAGTAATGACAAATGTCAGTATGATGTACCATATGCAGGTTTTCATTTTGGCAGAAGGCATTATGCAGTCAAATCTTCATAGTGTGATGAAGTGGGTATATACCAGTCATGCAGGCTGATAATGATAGATAACCACGCCATACTGCCACATGCAAATAATAACTCACATGAAAATCGGAATGAAAAAAAAGGTCCATTTCTGTGCCACACAGCAGACTTGTGGCATTTGTGTTGGCAGCGGGTGAAAAATTGCTTTGACATTTAAAATACATAAAGAGCTCTTGAGCAACAGTGAAAACAGTATTGCACACATCATGTATGTTCAGGTTCACGGCTCACGTACACGGAGTAGATCATCAGCCCGTTGGTGATGCCGCTGATATTTCACTTACTTCTGTTGGGGGTGAAAAAAATGACTTCCTGTCGACAGTGTTGGCTGTAACTGTGATTTAATCTCACATAACCTCTTCCTCTGCAGCCTCAGTACCTTTTGCCCAAAGCAGTTCCTGCAGATGCCCCTTGTCTGCCTACAGTCCTGCAGGCTAATAGGATGATAAGCACCATTTGCTTGAGAAGATCTCTTTAGTTCTACCTAAATCCCTCCTAATTTGCTCATTTTGCCCACTTTAGTAACACCCTTTGTTCACTCTAGGCTGAGATGAAAAAGGTATTGCGTAATCAATCAGCTGTGTAGCCTACAATTGATCATTACATTCAGGCAGACACTTTACTTTCTATGTCACAGCATGGAAGGTTATTTTTGGTTTTGCTTTCCCTACTGCTGATTAAACCCTGGCACTCATGTGTAACTGTAATATTAGTGAATTATAAGCGTATTAGTCTTGCAACCAGGTGTTTTAAGATGAGCGTCTGCTATATGCTTGAACCTTAAAGGGATGTTGTATGGAAGCCATATTCATTCTGCAATAGATGATTTTCCTTGACGATTAGTGCTGGGACACACAATTCAGATGACGTTTATATGCTTGAACCTGATGTTGAATCATATTTGCTGCTTGTTCTGCTTTAGTGCTCAATTCAATACTGAAAAATAACGCCTCAAGTATTGATTCAATACCACATTTTAATACCTAAGGAGTAAATCTCATCAGCGTCAGTGAGCCAATAAGCATGCAGCATGCTTCCACCAAGATGTAATAATGCTGCTGATAGGCTGTCTACCGTTAAAACTAACACAGAGAAGGGGCTCGCGTAGATGAAAAGATTTTGGCTGTAATGTTGATGTTTTATAATATAAAATTTTATATAAAATGTTTACGGATTTTGTAAAATTGGTATTGAAAAACAAATTGCTCAGGATCCGGTATCAAAGTCCCGTTATTGGCATCAAGATTTTTGGAACGATACCCTGCTCTACTTGTAATAGAGGTATTAAAGCCAAATCTTTTGTTTACACAGGGACGATTTGAGTGTTGGTGTTTTAGTGTGTTGCTCAAAAACAGCCTTGTAGGAAGAGGACAGCTTCTCTAAAACGCGTCCTGACAGCCTGATGTATAAACCAGACTGGGTTACTGCTTTATACATGAGGCTGTCAGGATGCTAAACTGTCTCCACTCTGCCTCCAGAAAGTCTGGACTGTAACAAAACAGCCACACAGCACCAGCCCTAAGATCTTTCTTTATACAAACATATACGCACACACGCCTCCACTCAACAGTAGCCATTTCATACAGTCTACAAAAAACGCCTAATTACTCATTGTGTGGATAGATTACCTGCACAACTTTTCATCTCTATTTGCACTATATTTGTTATCATTACAGTTTGTTATTCTTAATTTGTACCTTGTCACGTTCCCCGAATCCCAGCCTAACTGGTAAATATTTCAAAAGTGTAAAAAGAAAAAAATGTAGTATGAATGAATGGTTTATTTTCGTGTCTGGCAGCTTACACCACCCATCCATTATAGGATTATTCAGACACATTTTAAATAAACACTTTTTTAGTGCTGACACAAGACAAAGTATGTACATAAAGGGTACAAGTATAACTTTATAACAATTCAACACAAAAACCAGATAAACACAAGAAGGGTACTTATTAAAGTTAACATTTCAACATAAAACCCTTTCAGACCAGATTCAATTATGGTACAAGTTAGGGCTGCACAGTATATTGTTTAATTAAAATATCTATATCTACAGTATCTATCTATCTATCTATCTATGGCAATATCAAGTGGTGCAATAAACATCACGAAAGGCTGCGACATATTGTCAAAGACAGGTGTGTGTGTGTGTGTGTGTGTGTGTGTGTGTGTGTGTGTGTGTGTGTGTGTGTGTGTGTGTGTGTGTGTGTGTGTATGTATGTATATGTATGTACACACACACACACACACACACACACACACACTATGGTTTGAGGTCCTTTTATATGTCAAGTAGACTACATATGTCAGAATTGACAAAGTTGATCGTTCACTTTAAATTTTAATTACAATTAAAAATTTGTCTCTCTACTGGAGCTGCTGCTCAACGGACATATTAGTATGGGGGTGGCCAACCATGAGCATTGGCCAACAGTTTGCAGGTTTGAAAGACCTTCCTCCACAGCGCTGCGGAGGAGGCTCTGGCCCTTCCACACAACATTCCTGGATAGGAGAAAAACGTGCTCTGGTTTATTGGAATTTCTTTAAACCAATCACAATCGTTTTGGGCGGCGCTAATCTCCAGACGCTGCATGCGTGGCTCCTCAAAATAGTCTTGCGTAGGAGCATGTTTTGGTGGAACATTTGCACTTCCGCAACAGAAAACGCTGCATACAATGTTAAATGAAGTTAATGGTTCACACAATACAGTAACGTGAGTTGTTGTATTGCCGAGTGCATTTTGTCCATAGCCAATCCCCGCCAATCCGTCCCGCAAACGTATTCTTCAGACGGTTGGCTCTCAGTGGCGTAAGGCCTGCTACACTACAGCTGATCGGGGATTTAGGATAAGATTGGTTGACAGGTGACGGAATCAGGTGATGGGCTGAGGCAGGAAACTCTACGTGGGAGGCACATCAGAATCAGAATCAGCTTTATTGCCAGGTATGAGGACACATACTAGGAATTTTTCTTTGGAGCATCGTTGCTCACACTGTGCTTACACACAAAACAACCAAAATAAAAATATACACAATATATACATACTCTAAACAGAACAATATAGACGTATGGGTGTTAGCGGAATGACTAAAAACAACTACGAGCTGACTGGAACAGTAATTATTCAAGTAATAAATGCCACAGGTTGGTAGTGTATGATCCTTTGGAGGGCAGAAACCCTACCAGAGGTATCTAAACTGCCAGAAATATTAAAGAGAAAAGAAAAAGACGGGTATGGAAAATTCCAGAAATCATACTGGATCGCAATAAATTAGGCTTAAGAACAAGTAAGACATACGATGGTACATTAGTCACAGTGACACAAAAACATTCTGCAGCAGTAAATGCTAAAACTAAAATTCAAGCGGTACCTTCCATCGTTTAAGTCTTTCTCTTTATTGTTTGTCTTCAAGGTTCCTGAGCCGACGGTTCCTATTTTCCAACCCTAAGATAAAAATGACCTTGTGAGTGTGTGTGTGCATTCAAGACGTGTGCAGCGTCCAGATTAGAGAGAATCCAGTGTGATTATCTTGTGTGTGAGGTAAATAATTCACTTTCTTGGTACGGCAGAGCAGATTAGTGACTGTAGAGCAGCTCCTCAGTGATGATATATGACATACAGGAAGATTTGGAGCAGGATAGTTCTTTAAAATATTGCAACAATAGTGTGATGCTTTATTGGCCCCTGTAGAGAGCTTTTTTTTTATTTATTTTTTATATTTGTTAAAAATATACAATGTAGTGGAACCAAAGGGGGTTAGAAAGAAGTTTTGCCGTTGCAGAAGCAAAATTGGCATTACAGAATCTCAAGGACAAGTAACATGAGTGAGATTGAAACGTTTTTTAATTTTAATTTTTCCAACACAGATGCATCATTTGTTTTTTGTATCTTCGTGTTAACCAGCTACCCAAGTTAGCTTCCTATCGTTGTTTTGTACATGTACGTAGCTGATTTTTAAACTAGCTAGTGGCAAGTGTTAAGATATTCAGTATTTCCATCTCTAATTAAGTACTGGTAAGTGTGGTAAATAAACCCATTAAAAACTGGCAAGTTTAAATAAAGTAGCTACTTACATTAGCTTCTGGTTAGTTTATTTTTTATCTGGCTAGTGGCTAGCAATAGGAGTTTCTAATTACGTGCTAGTAAGTTTGGGAAATAAAGCAGCTGTACAGGTTAGCTTACTGGCACTGATTTGTGTTGCTGATTTGACACTAGCTAGAGGCTAGCATTAGCAGTGAAAAGTGGTTCCCATTACCTGGCACGTTAAAATAAAGTAGCTATCTACATTAGCTTCTGGTCACTTTCTTTCTTTCTTTCTTTCTTTATCTAGCTAGAGGCTAGCATTAGCAGTGAAAAGTGGTTCCCATTACCTGGCACGTTAAAATAAAGTAGCTTCCTACATTAGCTTCTGGTCACTTTCTTTCTTTCTTTTTTATCTAGCTAGAGGCTAGCATTAGCAGTGAAAAGTGGTTCCCATTACTTGGCACGTTTAAATAAAGTAGCTACCTACTTTAGCTTCTGGTCACTTTTTTTTAATCTAGCTAGTGGCTAGCATTAGGAGTGTTAATATATTTAATATTTATGTGTTAAGTTTGGTAAATAAAGCAGCTATCCAGGTTAGCTTACTGACAAAGATTTGTGTTGCTGTTGTTGTTCTGGCAGTATAGCATTTGCAAGCTAGCTAGAGGCTAGCATTAGCAGTAAGAAGCAGTTCTATGTGGACATTATTCAAGCATGTTTGCAAAAAGTAACAACACAATTAAATTCACTCTCTCCATAATTTACACATTAATACTTATTGTAAAATGTTCTATTTCCCCTCTGTTTCGCTTACTTTTAAGGTGAAAGCTGTTTTTTCATAGTTTTCATAGTACATACAAAGTTTTAGTTTGTAGTTGAAGTATCACAATGATCTAAATTTAGAGACAAGTCTTTAATTGTGAGCCTGAGAACCTTTGACGGAAATGTAATGTAGCTGGATTGATGCATACTGGTATGACAAGTCTCTCTTTTAGGTTTCCTGCTGACATGCTAATCAGTTTGTGAACACGTTCATACAAAGTAGATTTAGATGAGAAAAACCCGTAAAAAGGCCAGTAACATCACCGGCCAGCTCGGCCATCATGAGTGTTAATCTGGCTGGCATCATGCACTGCAGCGGAGAGTGGTGGTCAGCAGCAACATGCCACAGCTGCAGCTAATTGGTTTTTGTGTGTGTGTGTGTGTGTGTGTGTGTGTGTGTGTGTGTGTGTGTGTGTGTGTGTGTGTGTGTGTGTTAGAGGGGGAATGGTAGTTGTAGGTTCACTGATTACATGAGCCAACCAAAATTGAGATGAGCTTTGAATTTTAAGTAGAGGGAAGCAATAAATGTATGAAATTTATATGATCTCCTTATGATGTCCCTGCATGAAGCTGTCTAATCCATCCTTTTCTTCAGCCCCTTTTTCACACACTCGCACGTAGTCTACTTACAGTAGCTGTTATTGTACTGTAACACATCCCCTCCACTCTCCATGTTAGCTGACAGTAGTGTCTCTGTGTTGAAACAGAAACAGGTCTCAAACAAAGTTAATTTTCTCCTGATGTGTTCGTCTGAAAACATGTTTTAGTGTTAGAATGTTCTGCAGATATGTGGCTTGTGAGAAATGGGTCCAATATTTACTTTGGTGACTATGGATCGCTCATAATCTGTGTTCACCTTCACTTCTCCCGTTGGAATCAATACACTCAGACCTGCCGCTAGTCTCCTAAAGAGGCGTGTCCGTGGCAGAAACCACATAACACAGATACAGGAAACTACTCCGAGTTGTCTAAACTGTGTCGGCTTTTAGTTTTGTTTCAATTCCCCTTTAGATTAGATTATACTTTATTCATCCCACAACGGGGAAATTTCCTTATTACAGCAGCAGTATTTTCTTCAATAACAGCAAAAAAAAACACAGAAGCAAGTAAACACAAGAAAAACAGGCAAACAATAGACAATGATTTGAAGGTAGACTGAAAGTAAGCAAAGTGGCATCATATAAAGGTATTTTAAAGTGCTGTTGCCACAATACAAGAAACAATATTGCGATGTAAGTGACGTTAAAATGTAATTGAATGTGTAATTAGAGTAATAAAGGAAAAGTAGGTAGCATAATATAAATTATATTAACCTGTGACCATAAATCTTGAAAAGTACTTGTAATGAAAAATATAAATACCGATAATAAAGATAAACAGAAAGTGTGTGGTGTAGATGTGGGGGAGGAACAAAAACTACAACATTTTCAGGTAGTGCAGGTGTTGTAGAGTCTGACAGCGGCCGGGATGAAAGACCTGCGGTACCTCTCCTTACACCGTGGGTGTATCAGTCTGCTGCTGAAGGAGCTGCTCACTGGATCTTTACTGGACTACTGGACTTACTATTAAACTAAACTCCTGCTCTACGTTTCACAAAGTATGAATGTCTTTGGAAACTATTCTTACTATCCCTTTACATTGTATTCATTTCTATTCTGTGTATCAATTCCTGTGTTGTTGGTCTCCTTTCATTTTAAAACTCCTAGCCCAAAGCCCCGGCTACATTACCTGCCTGGCTGCTAAGGAAACATTTCTATTGCAAATGATGTTGAACAATAATTGCATAACTGTACAGGAACCTACTGTGGTATTTCTTTGCTTTACCATTCATTGTAAACTTAATCAAATCAAAACAATAAGACGGTCAATAGGCTAGATTTTTTTATTACTGTCAATAAATCCCATGAAAAGACAAAACTGAAAGGAATAGAGGTATATCTAAGTCAGATATATCTCTATTCTTCTCTCCACCGCTGACAATAGTTCCCAAAAAACAATATATGACAATGTATATTTGTGTGGTGTTTTTTTATTTTTTTTTTATATATATATATTCAGTGGGAACCAATGGGCTTGGAGCTGAGAGCCCCAGCCAGGGTACCGCAGAATCGGTTCTTTCCATGGGATTTGCTGTCAATAAGAAACGTTTTGAATCATTTTAGGACTGCAATGCACAAAAGGTTGTCACCCACTAGCTACACATCGACCAAACCTTTGATGTACTTACAAACAACCTATTTTCCAGTTGTGATAACTCCACCACTCCGCTCCCCCTGTTGGATGGTCCACAACAATAATCCCTGTATAAAATCGGTTGTGCTCTTGTTTTCACTTCTCGCAAAATGTCTGGTCCATTTGCTCACCTGCAGGATCCACTCTTTATTTTCTCTCTGTAAAAGAGCCCAGTAAGTTCAGGCCACCTGTGCCCCTTCGTTTCAACAAAGAAAGTTAAAGTATTGACATTTTAGCAAAAAACCTAATAAAGGATAAATGCTTCAGAATTGTCTGCTGCAGAAATAGAACCACATATAACTCAAAATGTCACCTCTGTATATCTCACTATTTTACTTCCATGCATGTGGAGTGTTTTTGTTTCAGTTGTCCTCACCTTAAAGTGCCTATATGCTGAAAAACTTTCTGGGATTTGGAGTGTCATTTTGTGTCTCCGATGCTTCCACATGCATACAAACTTAAAAAAAATCTATCCATGCTTTTTTGAGTGATACACGGGTTTCTGAATGAAACTCTACTATAGCGACGATGTATGGGCTGCTCAAAACGGAAAAGCTGTTTTGGTAACTCAGATTACATCAACAGTACATCCAATAAAGAAAATAACTTTGGTCTTGTGGAGAGAACCATCTGGAAGGGCTTTGAAACTCAACATGCCATTCCCAGGACGCTCTTCTTTATCCTTTTCTGCTCAAGGAGTTGTTTCTTCAAGAGGACAGAGGGGAGAAAGCAGTGCTGTTTAGTGGTTAACTGAAGATCTGTTGACTGCATCCAAGATCTTTTATCCTTTATACTATTGTAAACCGTGTCTAACTGCATGCATGGGAATAAATTACAACTTAAAGAATACATTTATAAGTTGCTAAGAGGGTCTGGAAAGTCGCTAAATCTAGTGAGAAAGTCAACACTGCCCACAACGTTACTGCTGCAGCTTCCTGATTTCCCAAACTACAGAGCGGAATCACAGAACGGGCATGTATTTTAAAAAACAACAACGACGTTCACTCTTTATTAATTTGAATACTGTTTATTGATCCCCAGTGGGGAAATCACAATTTACACTCTGTTAGTAATCACTACACACAGGCCTGAAGTACACACACATGCTCAGGACCTATTCATGCTAGTGCTGGACCAGTGCACTGAGCAGTTGGGGGCGTTACGGTGCCTTGCTCAAGAGCACCTGGCAGTGCCCAGGAGGTGAGCCAGCAGCCCAGCTACCAATCCACACTCCATACTTTGATCCGTACGGGGACTTGGACCAGCGGCCCCCGGGTCCCAACCCAACTCCCTACGTACTGAGCTACTGCCAACCCTAATTCAAACCATGACTTTACTCAAACCTTTAACATGTGTGAATACGTAGCACCGTCTGAGATGAGCAATACATCCCTGAAACGTACCCTCGTGATGACACCATTGGCCAAACGTTTCCTGCAAACCAGGAGGCTCCCAGTGGACCTCAAAGCTAATCTAGTGAATTTGCACACACACATGGAAAACGAATCAAACTTGAGTGTCGTGAGACTCTCTATATTAGACAAACAACAATCTGCCTTGCAATGTGGTAAAGGCACGAGGTCTTTTGAAAGGCACTGGAGGTCAGGAGCCTGTTCGGTTGGAACCGAAACACATTCATGTCCCCAAAGAAATACAGTTTCTTTTTTTTTTTTCCTCTGCTAATGTAAACATTTTTCATCAAGCACACACACTACAGGTCATATGTAAAACTACATGCTATGAAGAAAATATTCTTAACCTGGGCAATAGTAGTTTGACCACCAACTTTTAGCCATATAACACATTCTTCATCAGCAGCAGCAGCAGCAACAGATGAATGCAAAATGGTGGAAAGCCCTGGAAAAAACAAGTGACCCTTGACCTTAATTCCAAGAAGCCCTTGGAGTGCCTCGGAGGAGAGCATGAAAGCGTCATAGCAACAAAGTCATCTGCTCACAAAGACTTTCTAATAGAATGGAAAGCTCTGAAAAAACTCGTAAGTGGACCTTGAGTTAATAACGTTTTGACTATAAAGTATTTTTGGCTTCGGGTGAAACCGTGTTCTCAGATGTAAGGACTGATAAATAAAGAGTAAACTTCCTGCCAGGAAGGATGTTCATCCTGCTCTCTGGGACGAGACGGGAGACAATGAGGACGGCAGCAAGTCATCCAAGCCCGCTTCAAACGCTGTCCAAGGCTGGGCGGCGTCCAGCTGCAAAGCCACACTAAAAGACAACGCTGTTTGATTGCCAGAGACAGAGTGATTTGCTTGGCTGTCGTCCCTGCAGCCTTTCCAGATCTCTGCTCTACCATTCCAAGTGAGAAGGTGAAAAATCGCTTCTTTAGATTCAATGTATGTACTGTAGCTGTGGAACTGCCGGAAAAAGTTTCATTTTTTATGCATCAAGGGTGCTTGCAGGGATTTTCAGGTTTTGGTCCCACATCCGTCCCTCTTTTGTTCTCAGTTATGGTCCCCTGCTGGCCCCCCCCCCAAAACCAAGAAAAGATGACACCGTAACTACAATATTCAAGACCATACAACAAAATAGACAAACTACTATATAGCAAATAAACCAATGTATAATGACAACACCATAAGCCCATCATACACGTCTCTCCCCAGCACAGAGCTTCTTAGGAGACCTCCAGAAAGTTCAGGAACTTTCCCAATTTCCCCGTGTAGACATTCAGTCTTTTCAAACCCTGCCACCCATGTCATCTCACAAGCCCACTCTTGGATTGATGGCACCCCTTCATTCTTCCATCTTCTTTAAATGATCTGTCTGGCTATCATTAAACTAGTTTGGACCCAGCTTCCTATGTGCTTATATAATCCTCTTAAGATTGACCCATCTCCCAGAACAAATTATCTTGGGCTGAATGGAACCTGGGTCCCTGCAACCAGACATAGGTTCTCATGTATCCCTGGCCAAAATTCCTGGACCATAGGACATAAAAGTGTTTTCTAATGAAAATATTAGTTTCAAGTATATGGATTCAACCTAATTTTGCTTTAGGGGGACAATGGGCTTAATTATAAGCCTAATTCCATATACTCTGCAGCAGTGGGGGGCGTGCTCTTGATAGATTGAGCAGCTGTTTAATGAACACAGAGGAAAGTTATTGTTCTTTAAGAGATTTATGCTTGAAAATGGCCAATATATGATATTGTTCAGGTATTGGCAACATAGGACAACATATTCTGATTATTTAAAGCAGTGTGTGCTGTGGACTTATAACCAAGGCAACATGCATGCAGGTTTTATCCATTTGTCTGAACTACAAATGAGCATTCAGATGATTTTAATCAACAGCATTTCTCAGCCTTAGGTCAGAGCAGAACAATGTTAAAATATGTTTCACGACCATTACTCGGCTCAGGTGTTATACGACTTATAAATGTGTCCGGGGGAAGGTCTGCAGAGTGAACGTGCTCATTTACAGCAACGTCCTGCTTTTCCAAGTTCATGTGTGCACAGAGCAGCTCCACATGAGCAGCTGAGGGTTTACCGCATTGCTCAAGGGTACATCAGCTCAGTGGGCAGCCGACTGAAGAGAGTGCTTCTCGTGCATTTTCACTGCTCATAGTTAAAGGCTCTGAAGACAAGTTTTTTTCTCAATGTTTTTCATTTATAATGAAATGTATACATTTGATCTGATAGTGTAATATAAGCAAGTCATGAGATTCAGTCATGCTTTCTGTATGTGCTGTTTTGTGGGTTGTATATTGTTATCTGCCAATTATAATTTAAGAAGCCCTGATGAAGCGCATTTGGCTTTTTAACTCTCACAAATTTTTAACTAGCGGGAAGTGATCGTGCCATTGACCAATAAAACCTGGTCTAAAGTTAATAACGCAGCATTTAATTATTTTAAAAGCGCATAAGTAAAATGTGCCTAGGCTTGTTCACAACGCATGCACACTGTGCTTGTTATACACACACACAGGGAAGCGCAGCAGCACACACACATCCAGAAGATTCAAATAAACATTACTGTGAAAATCTGCCATCAATATAGCAATGCGCAAAGGTATAAACTGAGATGACACTCTGATTGGCTGATTGCATGTTACGCCCAAAACACACCTATGATTAATTAAGACACTAAGAACAACCCTTTTCAACCCTTTTTTTTCTGCCGTCAAATTAGCAAAATAGGGCCCAATATCTTCATGTTATGGCCACTTTGTGGCAGTGAAATGAGCTCTAGCCTACAAAATGGCCTGATGACCTTTATGTTAGAATCCAGTTGCCTATTGACACATTCAGCAAACATGTACTGTAGGCACATAAGTTATGTAAAGTAATTTTTCTTGCGACCCAATGGATGCAATTCCAATATTCACCCTTCTCTTAGCTCTGGTTTGGTCAGATTAATTTGCAAATGCGTATTAGTCTAGAACCTCTCATTTCCAAGGGCCGTTATCAACAATGCAGACCAAAATGCCTCTGCCACGCAATTTAATAGACTTACAACCAATTAAGAAACGTGACCTACAACCAATCTAGCAACAAAGAAAATATGCTTCCGTTTTGAAGTGGAAGTGGAACTAAATTGTAGCCAGTAGGGGTGGGTTGATACAGCATAGTATCGCGATATATTAACAAGCAGAGAAATGTATCTTTTTAGATGAAACAGATGTTCAAGAAGTTTCCTTTTTGGGATATCATTAGAAATTGGGAAAAATTTGAAGTTGGAAAAAAGGTTATAAATTGCAATATATTGCAGAATGTCGCAATATCTTTAAAATCGCAGTAATATTGTATCATGGGATAAGTATCGTGATGATATCGTATCGGGAGGCGCCTGGTGACTGCCACCCCTAGTTGCCAGGTCACAAATTTGAGCTGGTCACAAAAGCTCAAAGCCATTAACATCCGGTTACTACGTTCAAGCAAAGCACCTCTGCCAGTCGTTGTCTCTAACCTGCCTCGTGTGAGATAAATTGGTAGTGATTCTCATGCAGTGGTGGAAGAAGTATTCAGATCCTTATTTAAGGTAAAGTACTAATACCACACTGGGATATATCGCAATACAATGCTGTATTGATTTCTTCCCCCACCCCTTCACCACAAGCAAGATAATCACTGCATGATTTCTTGTTAAAAACCCAAATCTCAAGTAGTGCTCAGTGATGTTATGGCTCTAAGAAAAAAACTGTTTCTAAGTCTGTTTGTTCTTGATTTTCAGGGTTTAGATGGAACTTTTAGTACGCGTTGGGCTTTTTTGAGACAGCAGGGAACAGTAAAGATAATCCAGGGAAGGGAAAACATTGAAAATATTGATTAGTGGAGATTTAACTTAAATTTTTGCTTATTTAGGCACAAATGCAAAATACATAAAGATAGACAAAAGAGGTTTTCAGGACAGCGGAGTGACTATTTAAATACTACATTAACGTTCACCAATGCTGAACCGATCAAGCAGTTTTACAGCGTGCATCAGCTTCCACCCTTCAAATTGCTCCGGCTTGTGTTCTTCGAGCATGATTGAACGGTTACTTTAATTTCCCGGTGCTGTTTATGCCAACAGGAAGCATAGTTTGCATTTAGTTTATGGACACAGTAAAAAGAAAACGGTTATGATCCTGTAACTGGTAATGTCCCCCCTCATAACTTCTTTCTTTAAAGTGTGTGGTCTAATTTGTTTCAGACCTCCTTTTTATAGATTTGTTTTTGGAGACTATTTCTGCTCTGGGATGATCATTTTACTGCCGCAGGAATATTACCATTTTCCTGTGGCTTTGACCTTTACCCACTCCTTTCTACTGGATGCTTGTAATGCTGATGTAAGAGGTGAACCCTCTGCTGTTACACTCCAAACAAGAACATGTACGCCGAATGCCTGACATGAAAAGTTAATACTGCGCAAGCCTCTGAGGATTAGCTCAGGAAACCTTGGAAGTAGGAAAGTCCCCCATTTACTGTTGCTTTTTAGTCACCCTCTGCTTAGTCTATATCCATTTATCTATATATGTACAGTATATCTGCTGCCGCATTTCATTCATTTAGGCCGGATATCCGTTGCTTTGGGCTTTCTGTGTGTTTGAGTGGATTTCTGAGGACTATGGTTACCTGCTCCTCAGATCTCTGCAGGGTAAATCCAGACAGCTAGCTAGGCTATCTGTCCAATCTGAGTTTTCTGTTTCACGACTAAAAACAACCTTTGAACGTACACAGGTTCCTTCCCGAGGCTACATTGCAGAGCCGCCGTTGCTGCGTCTGGCCCAAGACGATTGTGATTGCTTTAAAGTATTGCCAATAAAACCGAAGCACGTTTTCTCCCATCCCGGAATGCTGTGTGGACTAGCCAGACCCTCCTCTGCAGCTCTGCGAAGGAAGGTCTGGCAATGCAAGACTACCATCTGCTTTGACAAAATGTGCCGACACATTAAGCTAATTGCCTCACCTGTATTGTTCTCCGAGGAACATCGCCACACAAAATGGGGAAAGACGAGCAGGCGACTCCCATCCCGCCTCTGTGTTTCTATCACGGGTTGTAAATCTTTCCTCTTTGTTGCGCGGCTTGGAGGCGTAGGGGGCATATCTTAATGACACACACTCAACCTTTCTCCTCAGAACACTCTGATACTGTACAGCAAACCGCTTCCTCCCGGCCCCCCACATGCTTTTAGCTCATTGACGTCGCACAATCTTGCTTTAGAATGCCTATCAGGAGTGCTCCAAGTGTAACTGGTAACCCCAACCTTCCCTTACTCCCTGATAATGTTGTTCCCTCCCCCAAATGTGGTTGCCATTTAAGATAAGATAAGCCTTTGTTGTCTTCTATAGGAGAAATTTGTCTTGGGCATTCAAGAGAAACAAAATGGCGACCCATCGCGTATAAACGCTCAGTAAACATACAGTTGACCTACGTAGAACATAATCATACATTATCTCATCCAAGCTTCAATGAACATCTAATAAACCTCACACAATAAAACACACACACACACACACACACACACCTTTCCCCCCATCACAAAAGAACAGAAAATGACCCACAACCACTTTCTGTTTTGACAAAATGTGCAGATGCATTAAGAGTTCAAATCCCAAAACCTTTCTTTTGTTAATTTGCTAATTGCCTCGGCTCAGGCGCAAGTCCCCTGCCTTTGTTTGTTGTGTCTCTTTGTGAACGTAGAGCACAAGTCATCCCAGTTTCAGTCTGGCTTCCTAATTAGTGGAAAGGTGGTGCAAATCAATGAATGCCTGTATTGCAGGAAAGCAACGTCTCCTCAGGGGGAGATCATGGGGGAATTAAACAAGTGTTATTGAAAATGACTGGGCCAGTATTAGACAAAAGACAATTTACAATCCGTTTTCCCATTGCTTACAACACATTATTCAAGATGTGGGGTAAGGGATGACGCTCTGGGCTTATGGAGCGCCGTAACTGGCTCTGAAGGTGCAACATTGGTGGTCCACTGACTCTACTGCAGCTAGTACCATTTACAGTGTCTTTAAGGGCGTTTTCACACCTGAAAGTCCGCACAAAGGTCCGCACCAAGGTTCATGTTGTTGTTACATTGTATACATTTGATTCGGTAAATTTTGCACCAAAGAGCTATACGTCCTGCCGTCGTCATCTACGTGAGCTGCGTCTCCAGATTACATCGGATCGGTTTGTACACTACTGGTCAAAAGTTTTGGGGTCACAAATTTCCACTCCACTAAAGACCGAATACCAGCTGATCTGAGTGGGTGGCTGATCTTTAAGGCAATATCTACATCGCCCATCATCAGCAACCATTCATCCAATGTTCCAAAGGTACGTTCTTTTAACTAATTTGATATAATTTTTTAAAAACTAACTAGAAAAACATTGGAGAACCCTTTTGCAATTATGTAAGCACATAATGTAATCTGAAAACTGCTGCCCTGGTTAAAAAAAAACAATGCAACTGATCTCAGCTGGTATTCTGTCTACAATGGAGTACAATGGAAATGTCTAAGTGATCCCAAACTTTTGACCGATAGTGTTAGATGGGCTTCCCCGTCCACTCGTATCCTCTCTCTGTGTCGGAGTATTTTTTCTACTGACTGATGCGCTCCCCTGCCGCCGTGTCTCTTTTTGTTACGATGTTGAGAAGCAAGACACGGGAACTTATTCCCTGGAGCATTTATTCAGAGACAAACGGAAACCTACACTGTACATCTGCTACCACTTAACAGGTAAATTGCTGATGGATTCTGTGCTCTGAGCGCATTCACGTCACGTCATGTAGCCTACACACTAAGCACCGAGCTATTCTTTAAAAGGAGCTTCCCCGGTTTTGTAACACAAGGAGAGCCTGCCAGAGCTTCTTGTAGTTGGTCCGAAAGTCCGAACCATCCAGAAAAATGCTTTCACACTATAAACTCCTGGGCTTCTGTAAGAGGTGACTTCTACACTCAATTTAGGAACACTAAGTTTGGTCAATCAGCTTTTTCATTTACTATAGTAGAAATCTCAGTTTTTTAGCAGTTTTGACATGTCCTTAAAGACTTGGCGGAAGGCGAATCAACTATGTGAACATTGATCTTTCTATAACATAGAATGTATATTTTATATACTGGTTTATATGGTATGTAACGTTTGTTATAGCTTGTTGATCTATTTGTTTTGATAGTAATGTCTGTAGTGTCTATATTGTGTATATTGTCCTTTTGACGATGCACAAAATAAAATATACTCTTTTCCCGAAATACATTTAAATATTTTTGATGAGTCATCCTGCACTCAGGCGTGCATACGGACATATTACCCAGCAAACCCCTCCTCTAATGGCAAACCAGACTTGATCTTGTTAGCTTGTGTGTTGCAATTGTTATTGGACGTGTGTTTGGATGCCAGATGTTAAAACATCTCTTTCATGCAGATGAGGCAGGTGTGGGTGGAGATACACAATCCTCTACAACAGGAGGGTGGTACAGAGCTCCATGCACGATTCTTTCACCTAATCAGACCAATTACGTTCCCCCCCCATTTTCTGTATTGTTCTCTATCATTAGGCCTATATTTCCCTCTTATCTTTCATTTATATATCCGTTAATCTTAAAAATATGCTTATTGTTCTCTGAATAGTTAGTGAAAGTTAAAAAACTTATAGCAGTGTAGCAAACAATTGAAATCTTCGTAAAAGGGTGTCATCTGGCTCTCTCGTCCAATCAAAATGGACAGTGCAGCTGAGTTGTCCCCACTTCTTTATAACAACTGGACTGAACACAGAGTGCAGGGAAAGTTTAGGCCGTAACAAATCCAGGGTAGCAGCTGACTTCAAACAACAAAGCTTTGCCCCCCCCCTTCTCCCGGTAATATCCAAGCTGTTCAATGATACATGTTGCCGGCTGTTGTGACATTGTTGTTGTGCATTCATGTATTGTTGTCTCTGCTGGATAAAGACATTTCCTGTATGACAGCAGAGCACCTGAACACCCCTTCATGTCAGACAATCAGATTAACAGGGGCCAACATGGCCGACAACAACATTGTCCTGTCAATGTATGCATAGTCTATATCCACGATGTTCCACTTCCGGGATTGTTCAGGTGCCACCTGAAATTTCGCTGGATGTCACCTTCCTCTTTCTTTGTGTTGCCGTTCTAAACTCCAGATGATTTCTGAGGACTATGGTTACCTGGTCCTCCTCTCTGCAGGGTAAATCCAGACAGCTAGCTAGACTATCAGTCCAGTCTGAGTTTTCTGTTGCACGACTAAAACAGCTTTTGACCGTACACACATTCCACCAAAACAAGTTCCTTTCCGAGGCTTTTTTTTTTTTTTGCAGAGGGGCCGTTGACAATTGTGATTGGTTTAAAGAAAAGCCAATAAACCAGAGCACGTTTTGCTCCCATCTCAGGTTGCTGTGTGGACTAGCCAGACCTTCCTCCGCAGTGCTGTTGAGGAAGGTCTGCCTATGCGAGACTAATTTATACCTGACTCGAGCTTCAACATCTGTACGTTATTACCAACACATCTGAGCAAACTGCTTTTCTGGTGCACATGAATGCATCATTAGTGCTCTACGTGTGTGCTTTGGTGCGAGCTGCATGAGGGTAGTTGACTTTGCTTTTATTTCTTTGTTTGGTTTGTTAAGGTTCACACTGACTGATTAAGCAAACCAGGGCCAGTAAACAAAAGTCCCATTACCTCTGTTGTGTTCTGGACACAGTTTGGTGGTCTGGCATCCTGCCAGGTTACAGAGTTTAACAAGTTTTCTGCTGTGCTCTCTTATCCATGCTGTCTTTATCAGTGTGGAAGTCAATATGAGCTTCAGTCCACATCTTACTTTTTGTTTTAGAGCAGAAGGATTTTGAAAAAGAAAAATTGTTTATGTTGCAGTTGCTATTTGATTTCCAATATTGGACGGAATTATCATTTTTGGCGTCATTATTCTCATTTTAATTGAAAATCAGATTGGTTTCTGACACTTTTTTTTTTGTATTTTAACATCTATTACGTCTCATGCAATTTGAATTTTGTGATATTCCATATTGAGATTTCAATCAAATTCAGATGAATTGTTCAGCCCTAATTTGTTTTGCTCGGGCTTCAAAGGGCAAATATTCATTTTATAAACCTCCATCTTTCATCTGAAGTGAATAGAGCTGAATGAAATTGAGTTGAATCATTGAATTGATTTTATGAATATACAAGAAAGGATGTGAGAACACTTATTTCCAACACAGCCCCAAGATGAAACATCTGTTAATAACAAATTAATACAAAAACCAACATATTAGTTACTATGGGGACCTGCCTTACAATAACATACTGCATTCAGAATCAATCATAAGCTATGAGCAGACAGTCAAATGTAGAAGGAATGAATTGAGGCAAAGCTAGTTCAAATGATGAGTTCAAAGACAAATCCCATGCTCTGTGACTTCACTTGACATGAGTTTCAAAGAGTAGCAGCACACACACACACACACACACACACACACACACACACACACACACACACACACACACACACAGAGCCATATATGTCTGTCTATAAGAGAATTGCATCTGTACTGTCTGTTGGCTGTTTGTGGTGAATAAACTGGGACTGCAAAATACATTCCAGAGGATAAATTCATGCAGATAAATTGAGGCTGAAATTATTTTGTGTGAATAGACCTTAATGAATCTCATCAATTAGTCAGTTTAATCAGACAATGTGGAGCAGTTTTTTTTTTAGTGTATGTACAGTATATTGAATATGTACATAATAGGGTTGGGCAATGTCCTAAATTTGCAGTTGACGATGTTTACAGTAAAACGTGATGGACGATATCGTTGTCGGGCTATTGTAAGTTTAGAACTGTTTTTTTCAGTAGTTTTTCTACTACTGTGGGCTAACAGTTAACATAGAAATGATCAGACATATATTTAAATGCCCTCTGTAGATAGACCGTATAACATGCTGCCGCCTGCTGGTAGGGGCAGTAAATTACAACTTGACCTACTTTCACTTAACTACGGGCCTTAAAGTCTAGACTCGATCAGATCTCTATGATCTGTGTAACAACAGTTAGTTACAGTTACAGAATTGCAAGTACTTTATTTCAAGTATGTTATATTTACAGAAGGTTTGAATACAACCGGCCATTTCTGCAGTTACCCCATCTCGGTAAAAGGAAGCTAAAGCGTCAGGCCGATTATGGATCCAGGACAGGCTGCAGGAAATATGGTAGGCTAGAGAGAGAGAGTAAGAGGGGGAGATAGAGAGTGAGGGAAAGCGAGAGGAGCGACATACACACCGCTTTTTGTTATTACCTGTGCCATTTTCTGCAAATCTTTTTTTTTTTGATTAACCTAATTCAGATATTTGTGAGTTAAAAAAGGAGCAATTCATTATTTTGACTAATAGGTTAAGGTCAAAGGAAGTTGAGTGAATCACAAACTAGTAAATGTCAGTTTAGTCAGGGTAGTGCTTGGAAACCATTAAACTTTTTCATTTAAGTGCTATAAAACTGAATAAAACACCCAAAATTCAAGGAAAGTAATCATTAATTTTACCTGCAAAGATCTTCCCTGCAGCCAAGTTATTTTTGGGAATTTTGGTTTAAAGAAACCCATATTTCTGATTCAACAACAATTTGAAAACGGGTCAAAAACAAGGGTTGATTTGACTTAATTTGCCTCCCGATATTGTAGGCTACATGCCGTTATTGGCGTTATTTGTTGACATTTGACATATGAAAATGAATTATCCCACTGTCACCATTTCAATGTTGGATAGGCTGTACATTTAGCAAAAAATAAGCAATAGGATGCACTCCTCTTCATTTGCCATTTTGATTTGAATATCAGCCGTCTCTGCTACCCGCTGTTGCGTGAGCGGTGTAATGCATTTCACGCATCGCTTGTGACGCTTGCGTCCGCCGTGCAGACTATGAAAGGGAGCGCGTCCACTCTATAACGGCCCTAAGGGGCAGCACAGCGCAAAGCCCGACACAAGAGTCTTTGCTAGTTTAAGACCGACACAGTTGTCCTGTCCGCTAGGACTAGCATGTGTCTGATAGGGTGAGGGGGCGGGGCATCACAATGTCTCTCCAATGTAACAGGGCACAACCCTAGTACATAATGTATATGTTGAAATCTGGCTGGCTTTGCAAGAATGCACAATGCCTGGTGTACTGTACTGTACTCTACAGGTAGATGGAGGGGTGGCGATGGGGCAGGGGCAACATTAGTTGCAGCCCTAGTTCTAAGGACATTATTCTCACCAGAACAAACCAAACTAAAGCAGCAGTCACTGCAGAATCTCCACATGCTCGGTGTGAAGGCCTCCTGTGTACTCAATATGATAACTGTTATTGTAAATAATGGTGACGGGAATCAAACAGGGCGGGGTAGCTTCTGTAATGACGATGATCTCATCTGCTTGTAATGCTGCTGCAATCTCCATTCTGCAATCTCCATTCAATAACCTCCCAGAGAAATTGATTCTTCACTCTGCCCAGCGGGGGCTTCAGTATATTACCATACCTGCGCCCAGCCCATGTGTCAGCCCGTATATACTGCCGACCTGTCTTTCTCAATATTACTCTCATCAGTTGAGCTGCCGTTGCCAGTCTCAGTCAGCGGCGAGCAACATGTCCCAGCTTCGGATTATTTCTGCAAATGCATCGAAGTACCCCAAGCTGTTTTTCTGTGTCTTACACTCTGTGTCATTTGACAGGCTCGTAAATAATGCAGGAGTACTTTGCGATGATATCTGGCTTGGATGCAAAACACACACACACACACACACACACACACACACACACTCACTCACTATCACTTTATTATGGTGCTGGGGTTTGTCTCATTTCAGCTGTGTTTAAATTCTCTCTGTGACACTTCCCATCGTCGGTCATGTTGTCATAATTACAGCTCTTCTTCCTCAGTGGCCGGGTCATAGACACCAGCACATCGATGGACAGGTGTAGCAGGTTTCTGCAGCATTGGGTAAAGTTGTTACTTTGATCACTCCAGCACACAGTGATAATGATGCTTTGGAGCTTTACAGTATGACTCCATGTCCATTAGTTTATTTATTTATTTATTTTTTTTTTTGTGGAGTTGATCTGTCAGAGTTCACACAGGCCTCCGTTCTCACCATGAACAAATAACCTTGCCGCTCATAATTTTTGCTCTCCTCCTCTAAGTCTTGTGCTAACACCTAGATAGGAGCTATTTGCAGTGGACTGAGCGATATTTTATACTGAGACAGGAGGGGGTCCATGACTTATGAAGGTTTAAAATCTGCCTTTGTTCCTACAGTGTGATGAGAGCTCATAATAGGGGTTTTAATATTGCCGTTTAAAAAAAATTATAATCGTGACATTGAAAATAATCATTGTCTGTGGATTTGTATGTAACTGTTAATGTTAAAAAAAAATGTCAGAAGGGATCATTGACCCCCGGGTATTTTGCATTATCAAATCTGGCACTATATAAAGAAAGGTTTGGACACCCATGTTGTAGCCCAAAGTGCCATTTAAAGCCAATACATCCATGTCAAATCAAAACAAGGGGACAAAAAAGAGCAGTGCTCATTCGTGCATGTAATTTATTTAAACAAGTTGTCGAATATTCAGGTGTAATTGCCACTGCTGCCTCCTATTGACAAGAGACACTGACTAGTTTTTCAGTAAAAAAATCCACTAACAACAGAACAGTGCAGAACAGAGAGAAATATGTTGAAAAAAAAAGCATCATCTTCTATAAGAGTTGATATGCTTTTTGCAACGGTGGAAAATAAATGTTTTTTTGTATAAATAGATCAAAGTGAGCACTTCTAATATGAAAAGGAAGTTAAAACCTTGCCCTGATGCCTTGTTTTGTATGTAATACCAAGCTTGTCATCTATGGGGCCATGAAACAACGTTAGCAGGCTTTCCTGTCTCCTGTGGCTACATGTGATAGTAGGGCGAGTGTACACATGCTCTCATATCACAGGGTCACAGCCCAGTGGTCTCAGTGGGCTTCGCTAAATGAAACCTATTGGCCGCTGATGTTCCAGATTTCTGACCTGAAAGACGGGGAAGGACTGGAAGGGAGAAAAACATCCCTTTTTTTTTTTCGTGATGTGAGCTAACTATGCGTACACTGTAACAAACTTAGCGTAACATTTACAGTAACTTACTGGCAACAATTGGCCAGCGAGTTCTGTGAATTCTTTTCACAGTAAAGGTACCGTCCTTCCAGTTACGGTATTTCATGTATTCATTGAAAAATACAAAACAATTAAACACAACATAAGATAAAAAAATAAAAATACAGTAGTTTACTATTTTACAGTACTATAGTGGCTATATTGTGATTCATTTTTTTTTTTTACAGTAATGCTTTGACTACTGTGATTTCAACTGTAATACTTAGACTACTGTGATTTTGTCATGTCGACAAGGTTTTAACGTAAACTTTGTAGCATTCTACTTTAAAAATCATATACAGTAGTGTGACTCTAAGTAAATAACTGTAGATTTCACAGCCTTTATTTACAGTGTACTGGAAAAAAGAGGCAAAACTACTTTAATTAAAAATTGCTGGCTCAGTTGCAGGTTGGATATGATGAAATGAATAAAAAACTGAAATGTGGTTTTTCACAATGTAGATAAAGAAGTTTACTGTTGTTTTGCGATTGAATGTGCCCCAGCTGAAACTTACAAAGACGTGACAAACCACGCAATCCGATTGTTTCCACCAACCTGCACAGACGGTTTACTATGCTCCACATTTTAGCGTATGTATATATTGTGTATATATTAGTGTAATATTTTGTTTTGGTTGTTTTGTTTGTGTAAGCACATTGGGAGCAACGATGCTCCAAAGAAAAATTCCTCGTATGTGTCTTCATACCTGGCAAATAAAGCTGATTCAGATTTATAACCGTCAGGAAGGAGCATAAACTATTTTAATTCTGGAGCTAGACGACCCCACAAATCCCAGAACACCGATCGTTGGATGTTGTTGTACAAGATCAGATGTTGTCCTCCCAGGTCAAAACTGACAATTTTTCTTTTTTTTTTTTTTCTTGCTTTTTTTGACACGTTTGAGATACTTTTTTTTTTTAAATCACTTTTTGATGCTTTTTTTCATCATTTTTTTGTAACCCTACCATCACTTTACTGTACACATCACCAACACCAATATATTACCACTAGTTTTACAAATTCATGGTCAAGAAACCTCATTTATCTGAAATTATAAACATTTTTTGTCTTTTGTCAAAGTTTTTTTGGGGGGGAAAATAAAACACCAGAGATTCAATGAAGTAGTGAAGTGATCCTTCTTTTATCTTGCAAGAAGCCTCATATGGAACCATCCATGTAATAATTGGACAATTTGGATGAAAGAATCCCAAATTTCTGATGCAGAACCTTTTTAAAAACGGGGCAAATTTGACCCCAGGACAACAGGAGGGTTAAAAACATCAGCAGAAACCCGCAGCTTACCCTGTTTATATGCAGTGCATTTTGAGCTGATAAAGCCAGAGATCCAGAGTCTCCGTTGGACTGCACGCACGCACGCATGCACGCACGCACACCTTTGTGACATCATGTAAAATCATTAATCAGTCAATCTCAAATATCAAATGTTCATGTGTATGATATATCGACTCAATATCGTTATCGTAATATCACATTGCACAACATTACATTGATAAGTATGCAATATTTTGTTTGTTTTGTGGAGTGCTGCATCCTGTCTGTTGGCTCTGTGGCTTAGTTGTGTTTGACGAACCCTATGGAGCGTACCACAGGTCCACTACGTGACGAACCCTATGGAGCGTACCACGGGTCCACTACGTGACGAACCCTATGGAGCGTACCACGGGTCCACTACGTGACGAACCCTATGGAGCGTACCACGGGTCCACTACGTGACTAACCCTATGGAGCGTACCACGGGTCCACTACGTGACAAACCCTATGGAGCGTACCACGGGTCCACTACGTGACGAACCCTATGGAGCGTACCACGGGTCCACTACGTGACGAACCCTATGGAGCGTACCACGGGTCCACTACGTGACAAACCCTATGGAGCGTCCACTACGTGACGAACCTTATGGAGCGTACCACGTGTACACTACGTGACGAACCCTATGGAGCCTACCACGGGTCCACTACGTGACGAACCCTATGGAGCGTACCACGGGTCCACTACGTGACGAACCCTATGGAGCGTACCACGGGTCCACTACGTGACGAACCCTATGGAGCGTACCACGGGTCCACTACGTGACGAACCCTATGGTACCACGGGTCCACTACGTGACGAACCCTATGGAGCGTACGGGTCCACTACGTGACGAACCCTATGGAGCGTACCACGGGTCCACTACGTGACGAACCCTATGGAGCGTACCACGGGTCCACTACGTGACGAACCCTATGGATACCACGGGTCCACTACGTGACGAACCCTATGGAGCGTACCACGGGTCCACTACGTGACGAACCCTATGGAGCGTACCACGGGTCCACTACGTGACGAACCCTATGGAGCGTACCACGGGTCCACTACGTGACAAACCCTATGGAGCGTACCACGGGTCCACTACGTGACAAACCCTATGGAATGTACCACGGGTCCACTACGTGACGAACCTTATGGAGCGTACCACGTGTACACTACGTGACGAACCCTATGGAGCGTACCATGGTCTATGGACCGTTCCACGGGTCCACTATGTGACAAACCTTATGGACCGTTCCACGGGTCCACTATGTGACAAACCTTATGGACCGTTCCACGGGTCCACTATGTGACAAACCCCATTGATTATATGCATATTTCGACAGTGATAATGTACGTGAAGAAATAGATAGAGATAAGAAAACGGAGTGAATCAGAAGGGAAAGATTTATTTTATACTGTCCAACCAGTACAACGTGTCATGTCCTGTAGACATGGTTATTTATTTATTCATGTTGGACCAGTCCAATATGACTGTCAGTTAAAATAAACCTTGTTATATTTGTAATGAATCTATTTCGATGCATTTTCCCATAACTTTTGTAATTTTACATGTTTAAAAATATCAAAATTAATACAGAAATTGCAATATTTAAAATCAATATCTCAATATCACATTTTGTCAATATTGTGCAACCCTAGTGACTAGATCTGAAGACTTGAGATTAGACTATTTATCTCACACGTAATGATTTTATCTTCCATCTTCTGTTTTTGTTTGTCAGCGAGAATACAAAAAAAACTACTGGCCCTATTTTAAGGAACCTCAGTGGTTAAAGGGTGTAGCATGGGCCAAAAAGAACACATTCAAATTTGGAGGAGATCCAAATCGCAGGCTGGATACAGAAATTATTAAGGCCTGGTGGAGGTTTGCGCTCTCATAGTGCCCTCCTAGTTTTACTATTTTACCCTCTGACTTGATTATTAGAACAGAACGAGCAGATGATGGATGGTGGAGTGTCGTTGCGGCTGGTAGATTAGCCATATTTACCAGCAGAGCACAGCTGCAGAACATGTTCATTCGCCAGCCTGTCTGCTGAGGGGGACTGAGGCTCTACTGTGCTCGTTTGTGAGCAAATGCAACATTGTCCAAATTACTTTGTTTAGGTAGGTGTTAAACTTACAGTTTGTGCCTGTGTGACCAAATTAAATCTTTAACACCACAGGTGGACAGATGGGTCACATATACAATTAATGCAATGTTGTTATGGGGTGTGACATACAAACACGAAACATATTGTGAGAATATGCCTTTATTCTCTCTCACTCACTCACTCACTCACACACACACACACACACACACACACACACAGAAAACCACTTGTCACCTTTACCATCTGGTTCCGCTGTGATGTTGAGCCAGCCGTCTGCTACCATAGCGATTGAACAATCTTCAAGGATGTGCTTGATGGTTATGCTGTGTAGTTTAGGGACACGTGATGCTTTAACCACCCAGTCAGCCGAGGCTGTCACAGGCAGGAAATGCATCCAGCTCCACAGCTGCTCAAAAGGCACCAGTACCATGTGCATCTGCATGTTTTCTATCCTATATTAAAGCACGTTTGTTGTTTGTTTGTGCCCTATATGTTATAGGTAACCCTATAACATGCACACAATGATATATAACACAATAAAAGAAAGGGAAAAAGCCAAAAAGCATAATATGAGCATTTTAAGTTATGTACGTAAGACAACATAAGTAAGGGACACGGACAGCGGTCTCCTAGGTGATATCCACCTCGACTTCCTACCTACGTGGACTTTGAGATGGGGCTGTGTGGAAGCAGGGAATTTAGTTAAAATACAAGACTTTACAAGCCGCTGATACGTCCATTTTTATCTTAATTTTATTTATTATTTTAACATTTATTTTCATAAAAAAACACATTTCTCCAGGCTTAAAACAGCTGCGTCCGACTGCTGACTTGACTGGGTGGTAGGGCTGGGCAATATAGAGAAAATCAAATATCACGACATTCTTGATAAAATACCTCAATGTAGATATTGCAACGATATTGTATGGTTGACTATTGGTGCTTTAACAAAAAGTTATTTACACAATGAGATTTTTGATAAATATTCTCCAGAAATTATTTAATGACTTAGTGGGTAAAGGTAAATAATAGAACAGCTAGAACAGTCTGGTAACTTTACAGTAATGCAGCCTGTAAAACCAGGTAAAGACAACACCATATAACGATATATCAAAAAAATGTGAATATATGATCAAAACACTGATATATTGCCCAGCCCTACTTGCTGGTTGAATGCCTTGCTTAAGAGCACCTTATCTGTATAGGCCAGATGAGAGGGCGCATTCCCAACTCTTCCCAAGTCTCTCCTTACATTCCTAATTGTGCACAAATGAACAACGCCGCTTCTTTGTTTGCTTTGCCAAGATTCATCCAGGGATTTAACCCGGTGGCGTTTCCGTCGCGCGCCCTCGTGTCCTGTGGAATGAGCAAAGCCCGCAGATAACCCCCGACTGCCTGGAGTCACTCATCTGTGCCAGAGATGGGTTGCGTATGGCCTCTAATGGGCTTGGTCTCTAGCACATGTGAACATAAGAGGGCTGGAGAGCGGCGAGCAGATGGATCCCCTCCTCTGTTTGAACACTGCACTTTAATCAAGGGCCGTGAATTGCTTATCTGAGCCAGAGTTTGAACGTTTGGCTAAATGCAGTGATCGTAAATACCCCTCCCTCCATCTCCTCCTTCAGCTCTTCTCTTCCCATATGTGTACAGCCTTTTCTTTGGCACACTTTGGTTTGTTTTATTAACGCCGGCAGGCGATGGCGCTAGATGCGGTGCTCAGATGAGTCTCAGGGGGGAAAAAACTGTTCTATTGGCAGATGCTCTGGTTTGACTTGCGCAAAGCGTTACCACAGCTGTCTCATCACTCTTCCTCCCGCCGCTTCCCAAATCAACTGCCTGTTTTCCTCAGACATGAAGGCGAGTTGAGGAGGGGTTTGTTGTGGCAAGCCGGCTTCTTTTTTCCCCCCCTCTTACCGTGGGTCGGCTGGTTTATTGGCTGCCTGTTTTTATGACTAGCACCGTCGCGGGCAAATCTGACAGCAGGACGATGAATAGTGTTGAATGATGAGTCGGTCGGTTTCAAAAAGGATTTTTTTTTTTTTTCTTCCCTTAACCTGAAAGACTTCCCTTAACCTGAGAGGCGGCGACTGTGCCGACTGTATTACAGAAACCCAAATAGCAAAGCTGTTGTTTGCCCCTCAGGATTATTTTTGTCTTTCACCTTCGTCTGCACACATCCTTCCATCCCTACTTCAATCCTTTCCTGTCCTCACTCCTTGCTTCCCTTCCCTTCCCTCCATCCTTCCTTCACATTTTTCTGCATGAATCACTCCTTCTCTTCTTCCATTTCTGTCTTGTCCTTCCTCCCTTTCTTCATTCACCCTTCCCTTGTTTCCTTTCCCTCCTTCTGTCCTCCATCTTTTTCTTCTCCCATCATTCCTATGCTTCCTTTCCTTTTAGTTACAATGTTTTCCTTTTCCTTTCGCTCACTCCATCTCCTCGGTTATTCCTGCCTTCCTTCCTTCCTTCCTTCCTTCCTTCCTTGCTTACCTTTTGGTTTACCTACCTCCCCCTTCCTAACACTTCTTTCATTCCCACTTTACTTTATTCCTGTTTTGTCTTCCTAGCCTTCCTCCTTCCCTCTCTGTGACCATTTTGTTTCACCTCCATCCTTTCTCCCCTCTCCTTCCTTCCTATTTAGATCTCTTTATTTCCATCCTTTACTCTTTCTTCATGCTATATTCCTTTTTTTGCCCTCACTCTTCCCCTCGCCCCTTCTTTTGTACCGTTTTAATTTCCTCCCTCTTTCCCTTCTTTCTTCACCTCTCCAGCTTCCTTCGTTCCTTCCCCCCCAACTCCTCTTCTATCCTTGCTTTATACCCTAACGCTTTTCCCTCCTCTTCTTCTCTAGCCATATTCACTTCTTTCCTCCCACTACTATTCCTCCCCCTCTCCATTTTTGTTTTACTTCTCTCCCTCCCTAATCTGCCCCACTGCTTTATTTCCCCTTTCTTCCTTCCCTTTACTATCATCCTTTATCCCCCCCATTCAGCCACATTTTACTTTCCTCCTTCCACAACTCTTCCCCACTTTCTAATCTTTCTATCATTTTGTCCCTCCCTCCCTCCCTCCCTCCCTCTCTCTGCAGTGGATGCCAGAGATTTCCAAATGATTCCAGCCTGTGAGTGTTTACAGCCCGGTCTGTATTGACCTGCCTCTTCCACTCAGCCCTTCTCACTGCAGCACAAACACGCCCGACCCTGCGCACGTCGCTTCCCTTCACCATCTTTAATACGGGCTCAGCAGCGATTTGCAATTCATACTTTTTGCCCAAACACGCAAATATGGCTATTTTTAAATCAAAGAGGAGCAGATAGAGGCGGGCTGAGGTGATGATTCCGGCACAACATGTTGCCGTGTTCATCTCACAAACACACATGTGTTCATTGTGATTCAACAGGGTGTTTAATCTGCTGTGGGGGACTGAAGCGATGTGATGGTTGTGGGGAGTCTTGCTGTAACCGCAGGCATGTCCTGTTTTTCTTTTTTTTTTCTTTTCTGAATATGAGGATTTTTTTTCGGCTTTCTACTAGAAAATATTTACATGCTTTAAAGTGTTTGTCCTACTGTCTCTCTACCTGTATTCACCCTCTGTCTGAAACGCTGTGTTTGAGCGCCCGTCTTTTTAAGCCCCCGCTTCCCAAAACGCACAGACTGCTCTGATTGGCTTGCGAGAAATAATTTTTTTAGCCACGCACGCTAAAGCAGCATAGGAGCAGTGAAGAAGATCAAAATTAGTCCTCCATTAGTGAGTACGTGCATGCACACTAATATTATTAGTGTTATTACTATTATTCTGAATACGACAATATTCCGAATTTGGTACAGGTCATTTAAACAGCATAGGCCTGTTCTGGTTGGATATTTTGAATAAGGCCTTATTCCGAATATAGCATTTTCCGATTAAGATGTTTGATATTCCGGTATTTTTTGGGTTTTAGAGGCATTCTTTGGACATGTATACAACTCATTCGGAATATGCTTCTCAATCAGGGTTTTTATTGCAGTTTGCGGCAGTTTATGACCAGATATTCACTTTCATGTTGATAAAGAAGCTGTGTTTCTCCTTCTTATTGGGTCTGCAGCCTTGTAAACTGTTGGCTGGTTGCTTTGTGTACAGCAACCATAGCAACGCACAGAGCTGACCATATTCTTGTGGTAAAAACTCTGATTTAGATGCATATTCCGAATGCGCTGTATACATGTCCAAAGAATGCCTCTAAAACCTGAATAACAACAAC
The DNA here is from genome assembly GCA_013375575.1 of Percina caprodes. Lineage (NCBI taxonomy): Eukaryota > Metazoa > Chordata > Actinopteri > Perciformes > Percidae > Percina > Percina caprodes. Next base: position 535,307 of record JABXJD010000053.1, read on the forward strand.
ATTTCCCACACGTCTTAGTCTGAAAATGCTATATTTGGAAAAAAGGCCTTATTGGGGAATATCCAACTGCTATATGCTGTTTACATGACTTGTATAAAATTCGGAATATTGTCATATTTGGAATATGTGCATGTAAACATACTGAGTGTCTACACAGGATGTGTTTAGGCACAGTACTACTATGTAGGTCATCTGTGTTTTAGTGCTTCGATCCCATCATACACCAGCTGTGGTTACACCCGTAACATGGAAGTGAATAGTCTCAAAGCCGGAGAGTTTCAAGTGGAATGATGAGCGTAAAATAAAAACAAAAGTACAAGTTGTCTTTGAGACTAGAAAAAGGAGAAGCATGGAGAGTCCAGTCCACCTGTTCCTCATCCAACGTAACAGACTAAAAAAACTCAAAAGTCCAATACAACACAGACCAGACATCCCCAAAAAAACAGCATTTTTTTCTCAACTAATAATCCTAAGAAACAAACGACGAGTATAAGAATACAGACAGCATGCCCGGCTAGGCATAACGACTATCTGACCGTATGGCTTTTCCATACAGATATGTAGAAGTTCATGATGCTGTTTATTAAGACTGTACTGATAAAAAGAAGAGCCGATCTGAAAGTGTAGACAAGGTGGAAGATTAGGCGGCTGATTTCAAGTGAACCAGTCCAGTCAAAGACAACCAGTGAATACGGCATCCAGCTAATGATTGTTATCCTCTTCTCAACTTCACAACCAAGTTTAATTCCGGCCGCACCCATAAATCAGAAGGGAACGGGATACATGCGTAAAAAAGTCTCAACATTATTACACAGATTTGCATTTGAAGAGTAGTAGGGCGGTTTTCCAGCTTGTTAAAACAAATATTTCCAAGGAATGCTTTAATGATTTATTCAAGCATGTGCATGTAGACTCTTAAAAACTGTAAATAATAATTTTAACTACTTTCAGGCTAATTGAAAATAAAGAATATACAAGATTTTGTCTGTTAAACGCTTGTTGGGATACGGTGTGATGCAGTTAAAATGAATTGCATATTGCAGTTTAAAATTGCCGCACAGTTGGAATTAATGAATGATTGTGTTTGTGAAATAATTAGGTGTGATAACTGTAGTTTCTGTATAACGACTCCAGTAGAGTTCATTAACACTCTGCCCTCCAGAGAAAGTGGACTGTCAAAGTAATTTAAACCTGGCAGGCACACACACACACACACACACACACACACACACACACACACACACACACACACACACACACACCCACAGAGACCTGTAATCTCAGCTCCCCTGAGGTTAAAGTTTAGCATCCTGAGCCAAATAAACACCAAGTCATTCCTCCACAGCGCTGCAGAGGAGGGTCTGGCTAGTCCACACAGGATTCAGGGACGGGAGAAAAGCGTGCTCTGGTTTATTGGCATTTCTTTAAACCAATCACAATCATCTTGGGCGGCGCCTCTGCAAAATAGCCTCGGGAACAAGGAACTTGTTTTGGTGGAACATGTGAAGTGAAAATGTGGGTGGGTGCGTGTGTGCGTATATAGACTAAAGAGAGGCTATAAGACAAATATCTCTCTCTCTCTCTCTCTCTCTCTCTCTCTCTCTCTCTCTCAATTTATCTTATTGACATGAATGTAACAACAATATTGCCAAAACATCATACAAACTACATAAGAACAATCAACCCCCTACATTTCATTAAACAAGTAATTAAAGAAAAAAATTTAAGTATATTAAAAAATTAAAATAGCGTTTGTAGCGTAAGCGTTTGTATTTGTGTGTGTGTGGGTCTCTCTCTCAAATTCAAAGAGCTTTATTAGCTTTATTAGCATGACCGTATTGACACACAGTACATTTAACACATTCACATACAGTTGTACAGTATGATGCAGACAATAAAACATTATGTTAACATTCGTGCAAAAACAACAATCATGTCGATAAAATTTAACAATAAGGACAAAACTGGATACCAACAACACGCCTCTCTCTCTCTCCGTTTGTCTTTTTATCCTACAAACGAATCAGTGTTATATTTACTCACCTTGACTTTGCTCTCACACTCCTCCTCCCCCGTCGCCTCACCCATCCGCAGCACCTCCCTTAAATTACAATTAAGGTAATGTCCATTGAAAGCGGCACCTTTAAGTCAGTGCAGAGCCTTTGTTAATTACTCTCTAAAGACACTGCAGGAGACAAAGGTGCTCCGAGCATCTCATTAATCTCATCTCACTCTCCTCGTGCACTCTGCTGGATTTGTATGCACTTCTTTGCCATAACAAACCCAACTTTTTTTTTTGGTAGATAACGAGGCATTTTAACCAGTAGAGTTTTGAATGTAAAAAAACTTTGTGGGTGAGAACACGGTATTAATTAGCAGCAATTAGCAGTGTTGGCTTTAAAAGGGGTCATACAATTCCTGTTTTCATTCAACACAAGCACCCGTAACCTCCTGTACACAGATACGAGGTCAGAACAATCATTTCGTTTTTTTTTTTGATTTTGTTGAACTCGTTTCAAAGAGACCTAATTAATATGATTGTGGAAAATAATTGACATGAGTAAGCTAGGGTGACCAGATGAGAATGGGTAAAATTCAGAGCAGTCAGAGCATTTTTATGGGTACCATTGCCAGAGGTTTAGCAGCGACGGACAAACAAGCAGCAGGCAGCAGAGTAGCAGCCGCTAAATGACTCAAGTTAACGTCATACTTCATCCAAACAAAGCACATTGCCATCGAACACGAGTGATAGCTTCTTTCGGCTTGTTTTCTGTGAACAATGTGGCAAAGGGATATTTGTATTTGTATTTATTATAAGGATCCCCGTTAGCTGATGCCTAGATGACCAGCTAGTCTTCTTAGGATCCAAAACAACATTTAATCAGACAATATTAAAACATTACGTAACATATACATAAAATAAAATAAAGGAAAGAACAAAATACAACAAATGTTTACAAAGCCAAATAACAAAAGAAAAGAAACAATTACAATTAAATAAAAACAAGAGTAAACCAAGCAAATAGAGGAATATCTTGAAAACAAAGTTATATATTACAGTATATTACATGGCAACCATTAAGGTAACTTATATTGACCACTTTTCACCACACAATCAAAAACCTTGTGATAAATAATTTAAGTGAAGGTAAGATTTGACTTTCTTTTTAAAATGTTCTTTGACAGAACGAACATTACTTGGGATTTTATTACACAAAGAACTTGGTCTGTAAATGAATGTTGTTTTTTTTTCAGGTCATTAGATTTTGGTAAAGGTAGAATCATCTGCCCCCCACAAGCTCTTCTTAAAATAAGTGTGAATATCTGAAATGTAAGTTATGCTATCAAAAATACATGATAGTGTCTCAGTTTGAATAACAGAGTGCAATAAAGTAAGCATATTGGCTAATAGTCTTTTTTTCAACACTCAACCTTTTAAGACGTTCATGCATTTTCACAATTATTAGACCTAGAATTGCACATCAGAACAAGTCTAACTGCTTTTTGTGCTACTTGAAGTTTTCGGAGTAGGATTTTCAAAGCAGATGACCAGATTACTGAGCAATTATCCAAGTGGCATAGAAGTAAAGAGCAAACAATTTGCCTTAACAAAGAAGAGGGTAGAAATAGTGAGCATTTCCTTGTGATATATGAAACCATATAGTCAATTTGATCGGACCACGACAATGTACTATTAAGCCATAGTCCTAGAAGCTTAACTTTATTTACGTGTTTTATAGATTGGCCTGCAACTTCAAGAATCCATTCAGGCCCATGTGCTTATTTATGTTTAGACCCAAATATCATGCAGACTTTTGATGCACAAGTTTGTTTGATTTTATCCAATTAAGTACAATATTGAGCTCGCTAGATAGAACCTGAATAAGCTCAGAGCATTTTGATGAGGCATAGTGGAGGCAAGAATCATCAGCATACATTGTTAAACTTGCTTGCCTAATTGCCAGTGGAAGATCATTGGTGAAAACTGCAAATAGAAGAGGTCCAAGGCAACTCCCCTGTGGAACACCACAGTCTTGAAAAAGTACCATTGTAATTTCTTTCTGTGATCTACCAGACAGGTAACTTCTTAACCACAAAATAGCTGTGTTTAAAACCATAACAAATAAGTTTACCAATTAAGAGATCATGATCAATCACACCAAACGCAGCACTGAAATCTAGAATAACTGTGCCCACAAGCAGTTACTGGCTGGCAGTTACAGAGAATGAGCTAAACAGTGGGCTGGGTCTAACTTTAGCGGTCTGCCGACCCGCTGACACTGGGTCTAACGTTGGTGGTCTGCCGACCAGCTGACACTGGGTCTAATGTTAGCGGTCTGCCGACCCATTGACACTGTGTCTAATGTTGGCGGTCTGCCGACCCGCTGACACTGGGTCTAACGTTGGTGGTCTGCCGACCCGCTGACACTGGGTCTAACGTTGGCGGTCTGCCGACCCGCTGCCCCTGGGTCTAACTGTCCCTCTTCACTCCCTTTTAACTCTGGAGAACATCTCCCGAGCTGCATAGGGTGACTGTCCTCCCAGCGACACAGTTTACGGGAAATGGGAAACAGTTCAATGGCCCTTCTATCCATTTTATTTCTATAGGGAAAAACACTTCTGAAACCAGAGCCGTTAAAAGAGTGGGTTGAACTATATTGCAGTGATAAGGTGCTGCTGTTGTCTGCCCCCTGAATGTTTCTTTGTGTAGTGTTAAATGTATTTCTCTCTCCCTACTGCAGTACACATTCACACTGTGTTTGTGTGCATCTGTTTATGCTTGTCCTGTTTGGAGGGCTGGAGGCTTTTATGATCTGTTTTTATGTTTGTATGAGTGTACATCCCTCCCTATTTCTTAGATTAATTTTCAAACCAGAAAATAAAGGATTTCACCTGCGACTCGCGCTGTAGGCCATATATTTGGAGTGGGTCATTTACTTACCTCGATAGATGCATTCACGCCACTCTCAGCATGCATGGCGGCGGCTCCCCTGCACCATTTCCACTGCCAAAATTGCTTTCATGCATAGATAGTGAAAATACACGAAGAATATGCATATATTTCGAGGAAAAATAGGAAAACCTGTTTCCTTTTGAAGAGGAAAATCATTAGTGAAATGAAAGCTGAATATGGAGGAAGCAGAGGTGTTTAAGTCGGAGTGAAACAGGCCTGCAGAGATTTTCAGCCCATGAACTAATGATCGCCTGTCATCAAGATGAATTTCAGTGGCATTTACGTTTAAATGGCTTAAAGTAGCCCTCTGCATTGCAGCTCTTGTTGATGGAGGGGTTTTAAAATCATTGGAGCTCATGAATGAATTACAGGCATTGTCTGTTTATTCCTGAGATTGTTCCAGAGTTCACACCGCCTGCTTTCTTTTGTTTACGACTATTCAGCTCCCATCTTTCTCTCAAGGTGTCCAGCATCCATGTTTGTCAAGGTCTTATAATATTTCAGTGAGAATATCAAAGTCCACAAATAACAACGCTGCACGTCATGATTTGTTATCCATCCTTCAGAATAAAAGAACGACACTTTCTTTGAAACTGTCATTCAACATTTATACATGGAAAAAAGATTCATTGCAGATGAGGCAGTGATACAACTCTCTCTTTGATCTCTACTGCAAATGACTTCTGGAAAATATGCACCAAGCAGCAATTGTAGTTTTCATTTAGTCAATTTATTGAACATGTTAAAAAAACAAATGCAATCCCAAAATAAAAACAAACGAGATCATGAGCAACATATAAGTAACATATAAGCAACTCAAATAATATTGTTCCTTTTTTCCCATCTTAAAGGAATACGCCACCATTCTTTGAAATAGGGCTTATGCCGTTCTCCCCTAGCTGTAGATATGTGGGACAAGGCAGTTTTTGTCTCAGTGCATGCATTGTTATAGTCTGGTGCAGCGCCGCGGCTAGTTAGCTTAGCGTAGTGAATGGAATCCTATGATGACTGTTAGCATGTTGTGAGGAAAAAGTGAACCAACAAAGCAGTGCTTTGGCTGTGCTTCCACCCAAAATAGTCCCAAATCAATATCTGCCTGGGACATTGTCTAGTCTTAATCTGCATTGCTATTTGTACTCATGGTGCAAGCCACCAGAATTAATTAGGTTGTTGTTTTTGTTGGCTTACTTTTACTCACAATATGCTAACCGACAACATAGGATTCCATTCACTATGCCAAGCTAACTAGCTTCTGTGCTTCTGGTGTTGCACCGGTCTAAAACAATGCATGCACAGAGACAGAAATGGCCCACCTATCTACAGCTAGGGGAGACCGTGATAAGACCTATTTTAACAAACAGTAGCGTATTCCTTTAATTTTCATTATTCATAAGGGAAATTAAATTTGCATTGATCCGTGTCCATATTTCAGTCAGTCGGCTTGAATAAATCAACTCTTTTAGACAAAAACAAAATTCTATGCAGGTTGTGCAAGCTTTTTGGTTCTAAATGAAACCCTTAATACGAACTACCTAGTCAGCATGAACAGCAATAGCATCTCATGTAAAAAAAGAAAAAGTCATCGCTAGAAAACCTGAGGTCTTGTAGTGAAAAACCACTACAGCAATGCACACTTGGCACCACAAAGTCTAACAAAAAGCTAATCTTATTCTTGGATGCACATGAATGCACATCCGCATCATTAAAACTTTGTGCTACAAAATGAACAGATATTTGTAAAACAAGTTTCAGTTAGTTCAGGTATTGAAATGTGGCAGCAGTTGCAGAAGCCCACACCTACAACACACTACCATGGGCACAATGTAAAATATTCACCAGATATTTAATAATGTATGCTACTGTCTGCAACAGCAAATTAACTCATGTTTTATAATCAGATCTGGGAAATGTTGTCCTTAGGCTTCCTGTTTATTTGAAGACAGTAGGCATTAGTTATTTGGCCCAAATCATCTGCTCCTTACTGCATAAAAATAAGTCATAATAATAACCCCATGCTGTAATAAATAAACGTTTTCTTAATATAAAATCTGGAAAATGTCTAATAATAAGCTGTGGTCTTAGACAGTGGATGATGTCAAAAACAACTTCCTCTTTGATCTTTTCATCCATCTACATGACTTTGGTTTATTTTTAAATTTAATTTCAACTGTTGCCTGCGGTCGTTACCTTTGAATTGTCCGTGTCTTTTGAATATTTATTTGAAAGTTTGCAACTTTTATGAGTATAGCTTTCACTTGCATTCCAAAATGAATTAAACCTTATTCATACCAACGTTGATAATTTGGCGCTGTAATAAATGGATGCAAAGAAACAAAGAAAAGGACTTTATTTCAGGGTGAGTTGGAGGATTTGACCACTTGAAATGAAACCACATAAGATCAAACAACATCCCAACCATCAGCTCTGTTCTGTGTGAAAACCTAAAAAAAAAAATGGATTCAGCATCAATTTGTGTAATTGAAGATGTCGCAACAAAGTCAATCTTGTTCCCGTCTTCATAGCTGTCAAACCGCTCTGTCTTCGTGTTTCATTGTTTCCCTCTGGACAGCTTTTGATGATTTGAGTTACATACTAGTCAGATAGGAAAACAGGGCTTTGTGGGGAAATAAGCACTACCGTTTCTAAACTGAGCAAAAAGAAAGCAGGAGACAGATCACTGATGCTACATTTTCTAATTGTCAAGCAGGATCATGCTCATATTTTTGGTTAATTAGCATTTACACTGTAATAGATTCAGGAGAAACTCTCATGCATTTAAAGCAAACTCTTCATATTTCAACAGACCTTCATGCAACCAAGTTAATTAATCGTAGGCCTTGTTGCCTTTGTTACACACAGGACTTTGATTTTGTACAATGTCAACCATCATAGAAAGGTCCCCTGTTATTTCTCTTCTCAAAGCTACTTGTACTTTCCATCTATCTGACGTACAAATTGCATCTCAAACTGTTTGCCATAATGTTTCCAAATGTTTCAGCCTGCAGAGCCCCTTAGCAGAATTTAAGTCTTTTATCCAGTAGATGCAGAAACAACAGAAGGAAATGCTGTCTCAGACATTGAAGGCAACTTAAGATGAAATTACTTAATCACCCAATTGCCCTGCACACAAAGTGCTACAAGTGTTCTGAACTAGGAAAGACAAACATAAGAGTAGCTGCATTAGCATTTCCTGTCACCAAGAAACTTGTCTCTGACTGAGATGGAGCTGCACAGTGGAGGAACTGAAGGCTTTGTGTGAAATGTGATCTTTTTTTCTTATTTGTTTGGAAGAACATAATGAAAGTTGGAGTCAGAGTTGCAGAGGTGATGTCGTAAGCACAAGAGAAGTCTGTGTTAAAAGGCATGATGAGATCTGCTAGGAGCTAAAAGCACTTTGTTGTGACTAAACTGCATGTATCAGCAAAACAACAGGAAGTCAGAATGGACATAAATGAGGGGTGTATTTTAACTGTCTTCCACTGCTAAAAGTCTTTTTGTGCCTTTAGGGCAAAATACTCTTGGACTCAGTAAGCAGTTTAAATGTAAGTGATGTAAAGGATTGAAGGTCAATGGGTATAGATGAAAGACTGGTGGTTGAGGGTAAAATAGTAATGAAGTGTTTAGCTCTGCTGATTTTCCATCATTATTGGCACTTCTGGGTAATTTGTGACCATTTTGAGTATAGGCTTATTTTTGCTCCTCTTGAGAGCTGGATGTAATTTTCATTTTCTTTATAAATTTGATTTTACAGGCTGAGATGGGGCTACCATAGTCAAGAGTAACTGTTAAAACCTAAATATGCTAAATAATTAGCACTGCTGCCCCATTTAGCGTTAAGGGTGCAGTATGTTATGTCGTCCAACCACATCAAAAAACATATATTAGTACCTGTTTTTGAATTGCTACACTAGAAGATGGTGCAAAAAGCCACCTCCTGGTTGCACATACTTTCTCCAAGACCTCTTATCTTTTGTTACCTCTTTTTGGTATCTTTGTAGTCTTGATGCAATGAATTATACTTGAAAAAGGGGATGGCATCAGGGATAGTGCTCTAGACTTGTTTAAATCTTATTCATACGGAACGTTTTCTATAATGGTCTGTGATGCCGCCTTTTCTGTTGCCCATCTGACTTCTGGTGTTCCCCAAAGTTCCGTACTTGGCCCCCTATTGTTCTGTATGATTACTTGCAAATTAATGTTTCATTAAAAACCAGTGAAGGCAATTTTCATCAGCTTTTACGTTGTGTGTCAAAGTATTGGATGTCTAAAAATTTCTCCAACTAAATGAAAACAAATCAGAAATTCCTTCTTTTTTTCAAAATTTCACACCTGCAACAATATAATCCGCCTAGCATCAAAATGTAGATAGTTATATGCAACATCCTATCTTATTTGGGGGATAGTGGGCACCCTTTTGGTGAAGCCCTGGCAGGTGAAAATAAGTCAGTCTCCACATAACAGTATTATAAACAATGACAAGAACTGATGTGCAATGAAAATCTAATGAATAAATAGAATAAAACATGTTTTAGCAGAAACCTGATAGTGTTTGTGCCATGCTCAATCTTTTCAGCAATATTGACACATGAGATGACAACTGGAACTAAATCAGTTTAGTTTGCATAATGGCTCAAGGGACAAATGTATCCCAAACACACTTTGTTATAATTGCTGGCACATCTTTTCATTTCATTTGCCTGTGTGTTATAGATGAAATGCAAGCGATTGTTTATAAAGCCGAGTCTGCATTACATTTTGAAATGATAGAAGATGTATTGAGACTTAGTTGCATGTTTTTGCTTTGGGGTGAAAAACAAGAAATGTATGCAAAGTAGACTTTTTCATGATTTAGCAGGTTTTTAGAAGACTTTCTCCCCAAATACAGTTCAGTGTTGTTACTGATCTCAAGCAGAGAAACTTCACACAGTTGCAGATTTCTGCATTAAAATGGACCTGCATACAACACTACGAAACAGAGTGAAACTCAGTGATTGCTCACAGGGAGTTTTGACCCCCTGCAGGCGCTTAACTGTTTTTTTTTGGGGGGGGGGGGTCAAAAGATTATTTAATGAATGATTTACATTTCTAATAGGCCCACATATCCTTCTATTTTCCTCTCAAATCACATGTACAGTATTTGCAGCGTCTGAGCGACTCTGGTAATAAATCAACTGGCATTTTGCGTTAAAATGGGAAACAAGATTGTTTTTAGTGTTTTGTGGTATTTTGTTACATGCAGTTTGTTTTTAGCAGTTGGATGCAAATCAGAACCATAACATTACAGAAGCAAATCATGGCTCCTACTCATATCATGTCACTGTCATTTCCATCAGTGATATGTTTAGAGAAAGATTATCATTTTACTTTACAGAATGGAGCTTCTTTATTTGTTTTTTTATAGTTCTAAATGAGTAACCTGATTAGTATTCCAAAATTATATAAATAAAGGCGACATTACTGGAGTAAAATACAAAATAAGGCACGCCATTGGCGGAGAAACATTAAAGAGCAGATCTCAGGTGATTACATTACTTATCACATGCTTGTATAATCGTCTGCTCAGAGCAGTAATAACCAATAAGACACATGGATGTAATGTATGTTTGCTCTGTTTAATCTTTTGGGAAATTTTTATATACAAAAAGAAACTCGATTGAATCTACAAAGGGAATTTTGTGAAGTTAGTCTCCAACAGCCTGTATAGTTCAATTTTTTGTAACCACCAACTAAAAAAAAAAAAGGTATAAAATGATAGGGTATTCACTAAAACTGAAAACCTTTTTTTTCTTTCTCCTAAGTCTACAATTATTGTTGTTGCAGTTTGATAAGTACATGTCAGGAAGACAATGAAGAAGTGATGAGAATAAAGAAGAAGAACGGGGTGTAATCTTTGGAGAAGTTTAGAACAGCAGCTGAATGTGAGAGGGAGGGAGTGAGGTGCAGAGATGTTTAAAGATGGGATGATTGGAGTCCGATCAATATTAATGGTGCTGGGGTCAAAAGCTTTAACCTGCACCAGGAAGGTGTGCACGAGTGTTTTTTTTTAACTCTGTGATCTGTAGAGTAAGAAAAGAGCAACTTCTGACCTTTTGTCATCCACTCCATTGATTGTTCACATACTGATTGATCTATAGTGAAAGTCAAACATTGCAGTTCAGTTTGAGGATGCATTTCATCTCACTGTCTGTACATTGCAATTCGCCTGCAGGCACAGATCATCAGTGTGCAGAGCTGCTTCGACGGGCTCATTAGCAGTTTCTTTAGGACACGTTGGCACAGGGAGCAATCCAACACAGGATGCTTTGCGTGATTGAAGAGAACAGATGTTAATTATCGCGGATGAAGCGAGAGATCTTTAAGCGACACATCACAGTGGTGCAAAGACACTGTGGCTTGTTGCTTGTGTTGTAGGTAATCTAGAAACAGACGTTTCATATAACCTCCGAGTGGAGCCTCTTCACTTGCCTCTTTAAGCGCTCCAGCTTTTGCCACAGAATATACAGCAGCTTTTTCAACGAAACTGAAAACAAGTGTTTCTCAGCACCTTAAAGTTAAAAGACGTTTGTGCTCAATTTTTTGCATGAGAAAAGAAAAGATGAGGGACATGGCAGTGATTTGTTGTGCAGTCTTAGTAGCTTGAAATATAGTTAGTTTCTGAATATATTGTGTTTTAAATGTTTAAATAGCCAATAAATGAAGACACCTTCATTGAAGCACTCGTGCACTCCACGATTTGGCTTGGGACTCAAATGGCTTGAAGGAATCATTCGAAAAGCTCTGATCTGTCTTCGGTCTGTGAAATCTCAAATTTTCCTGAGCAATCTCTTTTTTTTTACTTGACTATTAAAAAAAAAAAGGCAATAGCTGGAAGGATAAAGATACAGGTTTGTCAACAGTTAAAGGACCAGCTGGTGGGCACATGATTTTTGTTTGTAAAAATTAAAACTAAAGCTATCCTCCTGTGGTAAAAGCTGCCGATGTGCCCCTTAGCGAGGCACTAAACTTGTGCATGCTCCAGTGTTTAATGGTGGCAGTTTGTTGCTGAGATGGCACATCTGCTCTCTGTCGACCTTCTCGGATAAATGAGGGTTTAAAAAAAAAGTGTGTGATGGGTCAGAAACGTCATTATGTGTCTTACTGAAACCAGAGGAAGACTTCTTTAACTGCATGAAATTTCCATTTATGGTAGAGACGCGGGAACGTGAATGTCCGTGAAAATCAGTTTGCTGTGACAAAATTGAATTCCATCTGTCATTTTGTGTGTGTGTGTGTGTGTGTGCGTGTGTTAAAAACAGTATGAGAGGCTGGATGTTTAAATCACTGTGTGACCTTCCATGTGCGATATCGTGTGTGATGGGGGTGGGGCTGGTGGGTTAAAGTACATTAAGGAGGACAAGCTGGAGGAGGCTGTTGATGTTTGGGGGTCAAGGCGCTGGATGATGGATTATGGGATGTTTCCCTCTTTCCACTATCCAGCTCACAACAGGGATGGCTGTCACTCTGTGCACTGTTTATAGGCTGTGTGAGTGTATATGAGTGTGTCCTGTGAGTGTGTGTTTTTACAGTGTTTTCGGTACATAGTCATTTCTGGTAATGTGTGTGTGTTTCCATGTTTGAAAATCACTCATCATAGTTGCATGAGGCTCTGGCACACTGTTGATCTGTTCTTTTGACATGATGATTGCACATGAACAAGATACTGAAGAGTTCTGTATGTGATGTTGGTCGTTGCTCGCTGTGCTGCTGTTGAATCTCATTGTTGTTCGGAGCCTCTCATCCATAATACGTGATACGGTTGGCGGGTCTAGTTTGGTGGAAGAAAAATAGTTCTGACATGAAAGTGCTCAAAACCAGGTTTATTTATGAATTATTTAAAATGTATTTGTATAGGGACAAGTATGTAGCATAAACCTATGCCACACACCACAGCTAAGTTGCAATGCCCGTCCCTAGATGTGCCTTTAAAATACATAAAACTCAAAAACAAATACAGAGAAGACACCATAAAACGGGAAGCACCAGATCATTCATGACTATGTGACTGCTCCCTCTTCAAAAGCAGTTTCAGTTGAATTTTAAAATGTATCAGTATCCAGTTCATGGATTATTTGAACTAGGGCATGATTTGTGGATAAAAGACTTTTGCTGCTATTTTTTGAGCACCACAAGCCATCTAGTTTCATATAAAGCCGGCATCTCTACAGCTGATATCACCGACACTGAGCAACTTGCACCAAAATAATTTAGATTGATGTATAGCACTACAGGTAAGAGAAATCTATCATTTTTGTTAGCAAAATGAACAAAATGCATTCCCCTTGTTTACTTGCCATCCCCCTTCTTCGTCAGAGAGGAGAGAGAGCACTAGCAGTGGAGTTGTTTGGTTGAATGTGTTAGTCTAGTCTGCCTGACTCATTGATCTTTTAACTGACTGAGATTTGTGCAAGTTAGAATCTACGGCCCCGACCATGGCTCTGAAACATCAGTCGCCTAAAGCCGCCTACACTTTATTATGATTAATGATTTGCTCCCTGCACAGCGCTAGGTAGGGCGCAGAGCAAAGCGCAGAGAGCACAGCGCAGGTAAACGCCATCAAGGGTGGCAAGGCAGCTATTTCCTGTTGCTAGGTAACGACATGCTCCTATCTCATTGGTGGCGCTTTGAAAGGTCAGCGGCAACTAGGTCAAAGTTGCAATAATTTCAACTTTGAGCGCAGCACAAAGCATTAACCCTTGTGTTGTCCTCCCGGGTCAAAAAGATTAACACTACTTTTTGGAATCCGAGGTCAATAACCCTCATTTGTATAGAATTATACCTAATATTTGAGTTAATAAAGCAGAAATTCTAAAATATTTGGACTAATAGTTAAGATCAGAGGAGCGTATGTTGAGTGGATGAGTTTGGTCAGGATGGTGATTTGAAACCATTTCAATTTACACCCGAAATACAAGGAAAGTGATTGGTTAAATAGGTTAAAAAGAATGCTAATTTCTGATCTAGACATTGTTAAAAGGGGTCAAGTTTGACACGAGGACAACAGAGTTAAATCCGAGCGGTGTACAACGCCAGGGTTAGCGCAACACATAGTTGGGCGGCACCACTTTCCCAATAGGAAATCAATGGAACAGCCAGCGCAAAGGTTACTCTTGGTAACCTTGGTATTCCATACATGTTCCAACCACGTCTTTTACACTTAATTGTAACTGGATATTCATGTATTAGTTGACATAGTCTGTCAGTCTGTCTATATGTCTGTGTCTTTGTGTGTGTGTGCCTGTGTGAGCAGTCAGGCCGGCAGTGAGACATAGGAGACAGCTCCTACTGCTCTTTTGGATGAGAGCAGAGTGTGTGCCAGTGTGTCGACCAGCTCGCTGGGAGAAATACTGGATATCATCACAGCATCTGGGGGCATCGCTTCGTGCCTCGGCGCCATGTGTCTCTTGGTCTGTCTGTCTGTCTAAATGCCTACAGTCAGGGCAGCAGGCATTAGACGGCAGCTTTAGGATGGCCAAATCTTAGCAAATTCATTTTTTCATCCTTTGACTATCTTTATCCACTGTCCTTGGGCAAGAGATCGTCCCAGACTGAAATGTGGCATCTGTGACACCAAGAGCTTGACACATACTGTATTATGCATTGTGTGTGTGTCTGTGTGTGTGTGTGTGTGTATGCGTAATACCATTTGACAGCTGTTTGTGAAATACTCCTAACGCTAATCTGTGTCAATTCTTGTAATTTGCATGTAACAAACGTGTGGGCAGTGTAGTCCTCCTGACTGGTGCCTGTCTGAGTCTGGCAGTGACGTTGCTTCTAGCAGAGACAGAGATGGATAGCCATGCAGCAGTGGAGGGTCAGGGATACAGCTGGCTCAGCCTCAGGCCTTTGCACCGGCAGCACAAACACACCAACGTTGAAGGACAAGCATATTCCATGTAAGAAAAACAAACAGTCCTCAGAGATGCAGATGGATGTTCTGATGCAAAAATGCTGACACAAAGTGATTATCTTAGTTTAGGGACATCATAAAGGGTAATGTTGTTATGGAGATCCTTCAAGACTGTCCACATCATTAAAGGAATAGCATTGGGCATTTGTTATGTTGTTGGTCATCTGAAAAAGTTGTATTGTTGGTATTCTGCCGATAACTGTCTATAAGTTTAATTTGTTTCCAATACTGTAGGTCGCTGTGGCGCAGGAATCTGTGCAATCATTAACACTGTCTGTTTAGGTTACTTTGGAAACGTTATCTCAGATAAAGCTAAAAAAAAACTGCCATCTCAGATTAGATCAAGAGTTGGTGGAGACCAAAGCAGAGCTATTAGAGAGTGAATATTGGACTTACATTCATCAGGTGGACACGAACACGACAGCAAATAGATGATGTTTCTCCATAACTGCTAGATGTGTAAAT
This sequence comes from Percina caprodes, assembly GCA_013375575.1. NCBI lineage: Eukaryota > Metazoa > Chordata > Actinopteri > Perciformes > Percidae > Percina > Percina caprodes. Next base: position 550,672 of record JABXJD010000053.1, read on the forward strand.
AGGCATTGTCGTAAATATATATATGCCAGGGCTGTGTTTATACATTGTTTTTTTTGCGGCAAACAAATCAGTTATTGTAGGTTTAGTCTATATCGACTACGTTTCATTTCTGGGATTGGTCAAGTGCCGCTGGAAATTCCATCACCGGTGTCCGTCACATTTTGCTTTCTTTGTTTTGGCGTTCTAACCTCCGGTGGATTTCTGAGGACTATGGTTACCTGCTCCTCAGATCTCTGCAGGGTAAATACAGACCGCTAGCTAGACTATCTGTCCAATCTGAGTTTTCTGTTGCACGACTACACATGTTCCACCAAAACAAGTTCCTTCCCAAGGCTGTTTTGCAGCGGCACGGTTGCTACGTCCAGCGCATAGCGCCGCCCAAGACAATTTTGATTGGTTTAAAGAAATGCCAATAAACCAGAGCATGTTTTTCTCCCATCCCGAAATGCTATGTGGTCTAGCCAGACCTTCAGATCTGGCAATGTGAGACTATTGCAGGTTTAAAAAAATAAGGATTTCAGCATTATTCCATAAACTGCTTATTTTGACATTAAAATGGACCACACCTGATATGTCAGCTGTAAAGATTCATGGCCTCAAACGTGTGAACATGTTCTTAGCTGAATGATTTAAAATCGTTCAAACATGACTCTGGAAGGACAGGCGAGGATGTTGTGTTTACATCATCATATCTGACCGAACAGCTGTTTGCTATCGATCAGATTTATCAGTGTTGGAATGTTAAATTCTACTCAGCTGTGTTTATTGATCTCTGTGAGGACGGCCAAGTTGTACATTTAGAAAAACAGATTGACTCTTCACTTATCTTTATTGTTGCACAAGACCTGAGGACCTCCAACATGGCCGCCAGGGAGTTCTTACCACACCTGAAAGCCCTTCATTATCTAAAAGATAATAGGAGCGCTGACACAGCGGCAATGATGATAACTTCTTTGCCCGTTGGAACAAAACGACCAGCAGGACAAGTGTATTAAGTGATTCAGTTAACACTTGACATTTTGCCAAATAAGATAATTGGTCAGGTGTGATGGGAAAATGACAAAATTCTTTAGCTTGCTGTAGTTAGCTTAACAAACTGTGTAAATGGACAGTCACTTATACTGTACCGTCTCTATATTGTCTTGTTTAACCCTTGTGTTGTCCTCCTGAAAATGTACCCTTTTTTTTCCCTTTACTGCCAGATTCACCACTAACACCGCCCTATTAATTTTACACTTTTATGGGCATTTTTAGGCCTTTATTGACAGGACAACTGAAGATATGAAAGGAGTGAGAGAGGGGGAATGACCTGCAGCAAAGGGCCACAGGTCTGAGTTGAATCCGGGCCCGCTGCGTCGAGGAGTAAACCTCTACAGAGCTCAACAGTCCCAATCCTCCTCCGAGAGACCTTGGGTTCCGGAAGTAAATTTTCCATTCATTTCTCCCATTGACGTCTGGAAAAAAGAGTTTTAGACCATGTCTTGGTCTCCTGACTCATAAACTTACACTCACTCACCAGACACCTCCCGATACGATATGATCACGATACGATATAATTGCGATTTTAAACATATTGCAATATTCTGCAATATATTGCAATTTATAACCTTTTTTCCAACTTCTATTTTTTCCCAATTTCTAATGATGTCCCCAAAAGGAAACTTGTCAACATCTGTTTAATCTAAAAAGATACATTTCTCTGTTTGTTCATATGACTTCAATTTTATTGCTGCAACCTGGGATTGACAAACTGATCAACACATATATATAATAATAGATCGATACTTGGCGTCTGTGTATCGATACAGTATTGCCACTGAAAATATCAC